>ML310131.1:0-19267 GCA_005239505.1 Nicotiana paniculata
GTACCAAGGCGTCCGGCCTGGACCATGGCAGGCGATAATAGAGGGACGACTAACGGAATTCCAATTTCATTGTCGTAAAATGCCAAAAAATGTAACTTTATCAATTCCATCCGTTGGTTATGGTTCCTAAGGTCGTATTTGATGTCCCTGACAAATATCATGCAATCCAGTACTGGCTCCGTACCAAGGCGTCCAGCTTGGACCATGGCAGGCGATAATACAGGCATGACTAGCGAAATTCCAGTTTAATTGCCATAAAATGCCAAAAATTGTAACTCGATCATTTCGAAGCATTGGTTATGTTTCCATGGTCGTATTTGATGTCCAGGACAAATATCATGCAATCCGGTACCGGTTCCGTACCAAGGCGTTCGGTCTGGACCATGGCAGGGGATAATACAGGCACGACTAGCGAAATTCTGTTTAATTGCTATAAAATGCCAAAAAATGTAATTTGATCATTTTGAAGCATTGGTTATGGTTCCTTGGGTCTTATTTCATGTCCCGGACAAATATCATGCAATCCGGTACCGGCTCTGTACCAAGGCGTTCGGTCTGGACCATGGCAGGGGATAATACGGGCACGCCTAGCGAAATTCCAGTTTAATTGCCATAAAATGCCAAAAATTGTAACTCGATCATTTCGAAGCATTGGTTATGGTTCCATGGGTCGTATTTGATGTCCAGGACAAATATCATGCAATCCGGTACCGGTTCCGTACCAAGGCGTTCGGTCTAGACCATGGCAGGGGATAATACAGGCACGACTAGCGAAATTCCTGTTTAATTGCTATAAAATGCCAAAAAATGTAACTTGATCATTTCGAAGCGCTGGTTATGGTTACATGGGTCGTATTTGATGTCCCAGATAAATATCATTCTATCCGGTACCGGCTCCGTACCAAGGCGTCCGACATGGACCTCGGCAGGCGATAATACAGGCACGACTGGCGGAATTCCATTTTAATTGCCATAAAATGCCAAAAAATGTAACTTGATCATTTCGAAGCACTGGTTATGGTTCCTTGGGTCGTATTTGATGTCTCAGACAAATATCATGTGATCCGGTACCGGATCCGTACCAAGACGTCCAGCCTGGCCCATGGCAGGCGATAATATAGGCACGACTGGCAGAATTTCGGTTTAATTACTATAAAATGCCAAAAAATGTAACTTGATTATTTTGAAACGTTGGTTATGGTTCCTTGGGTCGTATTTCATGTGCAGGAAAAATATCATGCGATCCGGTACCGGCTCCGTACCAAGGCGTCCGACCTGGACCATGGCAGGCGATAATACAAGCACGACCGGCGAAATTCTATTTTAATATCCATAAAATTTCAAAAAATGTAACTTGGTCATTTCGAAGCGTTGGTTATGGTTCCTTGGGTCGTATTTGATCTCCTAGATAAATATCACTCTATCCGATATCGGCTCCGTACAAAGGCATCCGGCATGGACCATGGCTGGCGTTAATTTATGCACGACTGGCAGAATTCCAGTTTCATTGTCATAAAATGCCAAAAATTGTAACTTGATAATTTTGAAGCGTTGTTTATGGTTCCTAAGGTCGTATTTGA
Source organism: Nicotiana paniculata (assembly GCA_005239505.1). Lineage (NCBI taxonomy): Eukaryota > Viridiplantae > Streptophyta > Magnoliopsida > Solanales > Solanaceae > Nicotiana > Nicotiana paniculata. The sequence continues at coordinate 1,581 of ML310131.1, forward strand.
TGTCCCGAAAAAATATCATGCGTTCTGGTACTGGCTTCGTACCAAGGCGTCTTGCATGGACCATTGAACGCTATAATAGAAGCACGACTGGCGGAATTCCATTTTAATTGCCATAAAATGCCAAAAAATGTAACTTGATCATTTCGAAGCGTTGGTTGTGGTTCCTTGGGTTGTATTTGATATCCCGGACAAATATCATGCGATCCGGTACCGGCACCGTACCAAGGCGTCCGGCCTGAACCATGGCACGACTGGCAAAATTCCAGTTTAATTGCCATAAAATACAAAAAAATGTAACTTGATCATTTCGAAGCGTTGGTTGTGGTTCCTTGGGTTGTATTTGATATCCCGAGCAAATATCATACGATCCGGTACTCGCTCTGTACCAAGGCGTCCGATTTGGACCATGATAGGCGATAATACAGGCACGGCTAGAAGAATTCCAGTTTAATTGCCATAAAATGCCAAAAAATGTAACTTGATCATTTCAAAGAGTTTTTTGTGGTTCCTTGGGTCGTATTTGATGTCCCGTACAAATATCATGTAATCCGGTACCGGCTCCGTAACACGGAGTCTGGCCTGGACCATGGCAGGCGATAATACAGGCACGACTGGCGGAATTCCAGTTTAATTGCCATAAAATGCCAAAAAATGTAACCTTACCATTTCGAAGCACTATTTATGGTTCCTTGGGTCGTATATTGATTTCTCGGAAAAATGTCATGTGATCCGGTACCGGCTCGGTACCAAGACGTCCTGCCTGGAACATGGCAGGTGATAATACATGCACGACTGGCGGAATTCCAGTTTCATTTCCATAAAATGCCAAAAATGTAACTTGATCATTTCGAAGCATTGGTTATGGTTCCTTGGGTTGTATTTGATGTCCCGGACAAATATCATGATATCCGGTATCGACTCTGTACCAAGTCGTCAAGCCTAGACCATGGCAGGCGATAATACAGGCACGACTGGCGGAATTCCAGTTTAATTGCCATAAAATACAAAAAAATGTAACTTGATCATTTCGAAGCGTTGGTTATGGTTCCTTGGGTCTTATTTGATTTCTCGAACAAATATCATGCGATTCGGTACCGGCTTCATACCAAGATGTCCAGCCTGAACCATGGCTGGCGATAATACATGCACGACTGGCAGAATTTCAGTTTAATTACTATAAATTTCAAAAAATGTAACTTCATCATTTAGAAGCATTAGTTATGGTTCCTTGGGTCGTATTTGATGTCTCAGAAAAATATCATGAGATCTGGTACCGGCTCCGTACCAAGGCGTCTGTCCTGAACCATGGTAGGCAATAATACAGGCACGACTGGTGAGATTCCAGTTTAATTACCATAAAATGCCAAAAAATGTAAGTTGATCATTTCGAAGGGTGGGTTATGGTTCCTTGAGTTGTATTTTCTTTCCCGGACAAATACCATGTGATCCGGAACCGGCTCCATACCAAGGCGTCCGACCTGGACCATGGCAGGCGATAACACAAGCACGACCGACGGAATTCCAGTTTAATATCCATAAAATGCCAAAAAATGTAACTTGATCCTTTCGAAGCGTTGGTTATGGTTCCTTTGGTCGTATTTGATGTTTTGGATAAATATCATTCTATCCGATACCGGCTCCGTACCGAGGCGTCCGGCCTGGACCATGGCAGGCGTTAATACAGGCACGACTGGCGAAATTCCAGTTTCATTGCCAAAAAACTTAACTTGATCATTTTGAAGCATTGGTTATGGTTCCTAAGGTCGTATTTCATGTCCCGGACAAATATCATGCGATTCGGTTCCGGTTCCGTACCGAGGCGTTCGGCCTGGACCATGGCAGGCGATAATACAGGCACGACTGGCGGAATTCCAGTTTAATTGCCATAAAATGCCAAAAAATGTAACTTGATCTTTCGAATCACGGGTTATGGTTCCTTAGGTCGTATTTGATGTCTCGGAAAAATATCATGCGATCCGATATCGGCTCCGTACCAAGACGTCCAGCCTGGACCATAGCAGGAGATAATACAGGCACAACAGGCGGAATTTCGGTTTAATTACTATAAAATGCCAAAAAATGTAAATTGATCATTTCGAAGCATTGGTTATGGTTCCTTGGGTCGTATTTGATGTCCCAGAAAAAATATCATGAAATCCATTATCGGCTTCGCACCATGGCGTCCGGTCTGGACCATGGGAGGTGATAATATAGGCACGACTGGCGGAATTCCAGTTTAATTGCCATAAAATGCAAAAAAATTTAAATTGATCGTTTCGAAGCGTTGGTTGTTTTTCCTTGGGTCGTATTTTATGTCCCGTAAATATATCATGTGATCCGGTACCGGCTCCGTACCAAGGCGTCCGACCTGGACCATGGCAGACGATAATACAAGCACTATCGGCAGAATTCCAGTTTAATATCCATAAAATGCCAAAAAATGTAACTTGATCATTTCGAAGCATTGGTTATGGTTCCATGGGTTGTATTTGATGTCCCGGATAAATATCATTCTATTCGGTACCGGCTCCGTACCAAGGCGTCCGGCCTGGACCATGGAAGGCGTTAATACAGGCACGACTGGCAGAATTCCAGTTTCATTGTCATAAAATGCCAAAAAATGTAACTTAATCATTTAGAAGTGTTGGTTATGGTTCCTAAGGTCGTATTTGATGTCCCGGAGAAATTTCATGCGTTCCAGAACCGGCTCCGTACCCAGGCGTCTGACATGGACCACGACAGGCGATAATACAGGCACGAGTGGCGGTATTCCATTTTAATTGCCATAAAATGCCAAAAAATGTAACTTGATCATTTCGAAGCACTGGTTATGGTTCCTTGGGTCGTATTTGATGTCTCGGACAAACATCATGCGATCCGATACCGGCTCTGTACCAAGGCGTCCAGCATGGACCATCGCAGGCGATAATACAGGCACGACTAGCGGAATTCCAATTAAATTGCCATAAAATGCCAAAAAATGTAACTTGATCATTTCGAAGAGCTGGTTATGGTTCCTTGGGTCGTATTTGATGTCTCGAACAAATATCATGTGATCCGATACCGGCCCCGTATCAAGACGTCCAGCCTGGACCATGGCAAACGATACTACAGGCACGACGGGCGGAATTTCGGTTTAATTACTATAAAATGCCAAAAAATGTAACTTGATCATTTCGAAGTGTTGGTTATAGTTCCTTGGGTCGGATTTGATGTCCCGGATGAATATCATTCTATCCGGTACTGGCTCCGTACCAACGCATCCGATCTGGACTATGGTAGGCGTTAATACAGGCACGACTGGCGGAATTCCAGTTTCATTGTCATAAAATGCCAATAATGAAACTTGATCATTTCGAAGCGTTGGTAATGGTTCCTAAGGTCGTATTTGATATCCCGGAGAAATATCATGCGTTACGGTACCGGCTCCGTACCAAGGCGTCTAGCATGGACCATGTGAGGCGATAATACAAGCACGACTGGCAAATTCCAGTTTAATTGCCATAAAATGCCAAAAAATGTAACATGATCATTTCGAAGCGTTGGTTATGGTTCCTTGGGTCGTATTTTATGTCCCGAACAAATATCATGCGATCCGGTACCGGCTCCGTACCCAGGCGTCCGGCCTGAACCATGGCAGGCAATAATACAGGCACGATTGGCGAAATTCCAGTTTAATTGCCATAAAATACCAAAAAATGTAACTTGATTATTTCAAAGCATTGGTTGTGGTTCGTTGGGTTGTATTTGATGTCCCGGACAAATATCATGCGATCCGGTACCGGCTCCGTACCACGGAGTCCGGACTGGACCATGGTAGGCGATAATACAGGCACGACTAGCGGAATTCCAGTTTAATTGCCATAAAATACCAAAAATGTAACTTGATCATTTCGAAGCATTGGTTATGGTTCCTTGGGTCATATATGATTTCCCGGAAAATATATCATGCGATCTGGTACTGGCTCCGTACCAAGGCGTCGGCCTGGACCATGGCTGGAAATAATACAGGCACGACTGGCTAAATTCTAGTTTAATTGCCATAAAATACCAAAAAATGTAACTTGATCATTTCGAAGCATTGGTTATGGTTCCTTGGGTCGTATTTAATGTCTCGGAAAAATATCATGCGATCCGGTACCGGATCCGTACCAAGGAGTCTGGCGGGGACCATGGCAGGCGATACTACAGGCATGACTGGCGGAATTCCAGTTTAATTGCCATAAAATGCCAAAAAATGTAACTTGATCATTTCGAAGCACTGGTTATGGTTCTTTGGGTCGTATTTGATTTCCCGAAAAAATATCATGCTATCCGTTACCGGCTCCGTACTAAGGCGTCCAGCCTGGACCATGGAAGGCGATAATAAAGGCACGACTGGCGGAATTCCAGTTTAATTGCCATAAAATGCAAAAAATGTAACTTGATCATTTCGAAGTGTTGGTTGTGGTTTCTTGGGTTGTATTTGATGTCTCAGAAAATATGATGTGATCCAGTATCGGCTCCATCCCATGGCCTCTAATCTGGACCATGGCAGGCAATAATACAGGTACGACAGGCGGAATTCCAGTTTAATTGCCATAAAATGCAAAGAAATGTAACTTGATAATTTCGAAGCATTGGTTGTGGTTCCTTGGGTCGTATTTGATGTCCTGTAAAAAAATATCATGCGATCCTGTACCGGCTCTGTACAAAAGCGTCCAACCTCGACCATGGCAGGCGATAATACATACATGACTGGTAGAATTCCAGTTTAATTGTCATAAAATGCCAAAAAATGTAACTTGATCATTTCGAAGCGCTATTTATTGTTCCTTGGGTCATATTTTATGTCCAGGACAATATCATGCGATCCGGTACCGGCTCAGTACCAAGGCGTCCGACCTGGACCATGGTAGGCGATAATATAGGCACGACTGGAGGAATTCCAGTTAAATTGCCATAAAATGCCAAAAAATGTAATTTGATCATTTCAAAGCATTGGTTATGGTTCCTTGGGTCGTATTTGATGTCCCGGAAAAATATCATGTGATACGATACCGGCTCTGTACCAAGGCGTCTGACCTGGACCATGGCAGGCGATAATAAAGGCACGACTGGAGGAATTCCAGTTTAATTGCCATAAAATTCCAAAAAATGTAACTTGATCATTCCGAAGCATTGGTTATGGTTCCTTAGGTCGTATTTGATGTCCCGAAAAAATATCATGCAATCTGGTATTGGATCCGTACCATGGCGTCGGCCTGAACCATGGCAGGCAATAATACAGGCACGACTAGCAAAATTGCAGATTAATTGCCATAAAATACCAAAAAATGTAACTTGATCATTTCAAAGCGTTGATTATGCTTCCCTGGGTCATATTTTCTGTCCCGAAAAAATATCATGCGATCTGGTACTGTCTTCGTACCAAGGCGTCTTGCCTGGACCATGGAAGGCGATAATACAGGCACGACTGGCGGAATTCCAATTTAATTGCCATAAAATGCCAAGAAATGTGACTTGATCAATTTGAAGCGTTGGTTATGGTTCCTTGGGTCGTATTTGATGTCCCATATAAATTTCATGCGATCCGGTACCGGCTCCGTACAATGTTGTCCGGCGTGGACCATGGCAGGCGATAATACTTACACGTCCAGGGGAATTCCAGTTTAATTGCCATAAAATCCCAAAAAATGTAAGTTCATCATTTTGAAGCATGTGTTGTGGGTCCTTGGGTCGTATTTGATGTCCCAGACAAATATCATGCTATCCGGTACCGGCTCCGTACCAAGGCGTCCGGCCTGGACCATGGCAGGCGATAATAAAGGCACGACTGGCGGAATTCCAGTTTAATTGACAAAAAATTCCAAAAAAAATAACTTGATCATTGCGAAGTGTTGGTTGTGGTTCCTTGGGTCGTATTTGATGTCCCGGACAGATATCGTGTGATCCGGTACTGGCTCCGTACCAAGGCATCCGTCTTGACCATGGCAGGCGATAATATAGGCACGGCTGGAGGAATTCCAGTTTAATTGCTATAAAATGTCAAAAAATGTAAATTGATCATTTCGAAGCATTGGTTATGGTTCCTTGGGTCGTATTTGATGTCTCGGACAAATATCATGCGATCTGGTACTGGATCCCTACCAAGGCATCGGCCCGAACCATGGCAGGCAATAATATAGGCACGACTGGCAAAATTCCAGTTTAATAGCCATAAAATACAAAAAATTGTAACTTGATCATTTCTAAGCGTTGGTTATGGTTCCTTGGGTCGTATTTTCTGTCCCAAAAATATATCATGCGATCCGATACCATCTTCATACCAAGGCATCTTGCCTGGACCATGGAAGGCGATAATACAGGCACGACTGGCGGAATTCCAGTTTAATTGCCATAAAATGCCAAGAAATGTGACTTGAACATTTTGAAATGTTGGTTATGGTTCCTTGGTTCGTATTTGATTTCCCGGAGAAATTTCATGCGATCTGGTACCGGCTCCGTACAAAGTTTTCCAGCCTGGACCATGGCAGGCGATAATACATGCACATCTAGGGAAACTCCAGTTTAATTGCCATAAAAATCCAAAATATGTAACTTCATCATTTCGAAGCGTGTGTTATGGTTCCTTAGGTCATATTTCATGTCCCGGACAAATATCAAGCGATCCGGTACCGCCTCCGTACCAAGGCGTTCATCCTGGACCATGACAGGCGATAATACAGGCATGACTGCCAGAATTCCAGTTTAATTGTCATAAAATGCCAAAAAAAGTAACTTCATCATTTTGAAGCGGTGGTCCGGCTCCGTACAGAGGCGTCTGGCCTGGACCATGGTAGGCGATAATACACGCACGACTGGCAGAATTCCAGTTTAATTGCCATAAAAATCCAAAATATGTAACTTCATCATTTCGAAGCGTGTGTTATGGTTCCTTAGGTCATATTTCATGTCCCGGACAAATATCAAGCGATCCGGTCCCGCCTCCGTACCAAGGCGTTCATCCTGGACCATGACAGGCGATAATACAGGCATGACTGCCAGAATTCCAGTTTAATTGTCATAAAATGCCAAAAAAAGTAACTTCATCATTTTGAAGCGGTGGTCCGGCTCCGTACAGAGGCGTCTGGCCTGGACCATGGTAGGCGATAATACACGCACGACTGGCAGAATTCCAGTTTAATTGCCATAAAGGCCAAGAAATGTAACTTGATCATTTTGAAGCGTTGGTTATGGTTCCTTGGGTCGTATGTGATGTGCCGGAGAAATATCATGCGATCCGGTACACGCTCCATACCAAGGTGTCCGGTCTGGACCATGGATGGCGATAATACAGGCACGACTGGGGGAATTCCAGTTTAATTGCCATAAAATGACAAAAAATGTAACTTGATCATTTCGAAGGGTTGTTTATGGTTCCTTGGGTCGTATCTCATGTCCCGGAAAAATATCATGCGATCCGGTACCGGCTCCATACCAAGGAGTCCGGCCTGGACCATGTCAGGCGAAAATACATGCACGACTAGCGGAATTCTAGTTTAATTGCCATAAAATTCCAAAAAATGTAACTTGATCATTTCGAAACCTTGGTTATGGTTCCTAAGGTCATATTTGACGCCCCGGACAAATATCATGCGATTCGGTACCGGCTCCGTACCAAGGCGTCCTGCCTGGACCATGGCAGGCGATAATACAGGCACGACTGGCGGAATTCCAGTTTAATTTCCATAAAATGAAAAACAAAATGTAACTTTATCATATTCGAAGCATTGTTTATGGTCCCTTGGGTCTTATTTGATGTCCCGGAGAAATATCATGCGATCGGGTATCGGCTCAGTACCAAGGCGTCCGGCCTGGACCATGACAGGCGATAATAAAGGCACGATAACCGGAATTCCAGTTTTATTGCCATAAAATACCAAAACATTTAACTTGATCATTTCGAAGCGTTGGTTATGGTTCATAAGGTCGTATTTGATGTCCCAGACAAATCATGCGATCCGGTACCGGCTTCGTACCAAGGTGTCTGGCCTGGACCATGGCAGGCAATAATACAGGCAACACTCAAGGAATTCCAATTTAATTTCCATAAAATGCCAAAAAATTTAACTTGATCATTTCGAAGCGTTAGTTATGGTTCCTTGGGTCGTATTTGCTGTTCCAGAAAAACATCATGCGATCCGCTACCGGCTCCGTACCAAGGCGTCTCGCCTGGTCCATGGAAGGCGATAATACAGGCACGACTGGCAGAATTTCAGTTTAATTGCCATAAAATGACAAAAAATGTAACTTGATCATTTCGAAGCGTTGGTCATGGTTCCTTTGGGTCGTATTTGATTTCCCAAGGAAATATCATGCGATCCGGTACCGGCTCTGTACCAAGGCGTCTGGCCTGGACCATGGCAGGCGATAATACAGGCACGACTCAAGGAATTCCAATTTAATTTCCATAAAATGCCAAAAAATGTAAATTGATCATTTTGAAGCGTTGGTTATGGTTCTTTGGGTCATATTTGATGTCCCGGACGAATATCATGCGATCCGGTACACGCTCCATACCAAGGCGTCCGGCCCGGACCATGGATGGCGATAATACAGGCACGACTGGCGGAATTCCAGTTTAATTGTCATAAAATGACAAAAAATGTAACTTGATCATTTCGAAGCGTTGGTTATGGTTCCTTGGGTTCTATTTGATGTCCCGGAAAAATATCATGTGATCCAGTACAGGCTCCATACTAAGGAGTCCAGCCTGGACCACGCCAGGCGATAATACATGCATGACTAGCGGAATTCTAGTTTAACTTCCATAAAATTCCAAAACAATGTAGGTTGATCATTTCGAAACGTTGGTTATGGTTTCTAAGGTCATATTTGATGTCCCGAACAAATATCATGCGGTTTAGTACCAGCTCCGTACCAAGGCATCCGGCCTGGACCATGGCAGGCGATAATACAGGCACGACTATAGGAATTCCAGTTTAATTTCCATAAAATGCCAAAAAATGTAACTTGATCATTTCGAAGCGATGGTTAGGCCCCTTGGGTCCTATTTAAAGTCCCGGAGAAATATCATGCGATAGGGTACCGGCTCTGTACCAAGGCATCCGGCCTGGACCATGGCAGGCGATAATACAGGCAGGACTCGCGGATTTCTAATTTAATTTTCATAAAATGCCAAAAAAGATAACTTGATCATTTCGAAGCGTTAGTTATGGTTCCTTGGGTCGTATTTGCTGTCCCGAAAAAACATCATGCAATCGCTACCGGCTCCATACAAAGGCATCCGGCCTGAACCATGGCAAGCAATAATACAGGCACGACTCAAGGAATTCCAATTTAATTTCCATAAAATGCCAAAAAATGTAANCTCCGTACCAAGGCGTCCGGCCTGAACCAAGGCAGGAAATAATACAGGCACGACTTGCGAAATTCCAGTTTAATTGCCATAAAATACCAAAAAATGTAACTTGATCATTTCGAAGCGTTGGTTATGGTTCCTTGAGTCGTATTTTCTCTCCAGGAAAACTATCATGCGATCCGGTACCAGCACCGTAAAAAGGCGTCTGGCCTGGACCATGGCAAGCGATAATACAGGCACGACTGGCAGAATTCCAGTTTAATTGCCATAAAAGGCCAAGAAATGTAACTTGATCATTTTGAAGCATTGGTTATGGTTCCTTGGGTTGTATTTTATGTCCCGGAGAAATATCATGCGATCCAGTACCAGTTCCGTACCAAGGCGTCCGGCCTTGACCATGGCAGGTGATAATACATTAATGACTAGCGAAATTCCAGTTTAATTGCCCTAAATTGCCAAAAAATGTAACTTGATCATTTCGAAGCACGTGTTATGGTTCCTTGGGTCGTATTTGATGTCCCGAAAAAATATGCTATCCGGTAACGGCTCCGTACCAAGGGGTCCGGCCTGGACCATGGCAGGGGATAATACAGGCACGACTGGCGGAATTCCAGTTAATTGCCATAAAATGCCAAAAGATATAACTTGATCATTTCGAAGCGTTGGTTATGGTTCCTTGGGTCGTACTTGATGTCCCGGAGAAATATCATGCAATCGGGTATCAGCTCAATACCAAGGCGTCCTTCCAGGACCATGGCAGGCGATAATACAAGCATGACTCAAGGAATTCAAATTTAATTTCCATAAAATGCCAAAAAATGTAACTTGATCATTTCGAAGCGTTAGTTATGGTTCCTAGGGTCATATTTGTTGTCCTAGAAAAACATCATGCGATCCGCTACCGGCTCCATACCAAGGCATCCGGCCTGAACCATGGCAGGCAATAAAACAGGCACGACTCGCGAAATTCTAGTTTAATTGCCATAAATTGCCAAAAAATATAACTTGATCATTTTGAAGCGTGTGTTATGGTTCCTTGGTTCGTTTTTGATGTCCCGGAAAGATATCATGCTATCCGATGCCGGCTACGTACCAAGGCATCTGGCCTGGACCATGACAGGCGATAATACATGCACGACTCAAGGAATTCCAATTTAATTTCCATAATATGCCAAAAATTGTAACTTGATCATTTCGAAGCGTTAGTTATGGTTCCTGGGGTCGTATTTGCTGTCCCGGAAAAACATCATGCGATCGCTACCGGATCCATACCAAGGCGTTCGGTCTGAACCATGGCACGCAATAATACAGGCACGACTCGCGAAATTCCAGTTTAATTGCCATAAATTGCCAAAAAATGCAACTTCATCATTTCGAAGCATGTGTTATGGTTCCTTAGGTCGTATTTGATCCCGGAAAAATATCATGCTATCCGGTACCGGATCCGTACCAAGGCGTCCGGTCTGGACCATGGCAGGGGATAATAAAGGCATGAGTGGCGGAATTCCAGTTTAATTTCCATAAAATACCAAAAAATGTAACTTGATCATTTAAAAGTGTTGGTTTTGGTTCCTTGGGTTGTATTTGATGTCCTAGACTAATATCATGTGATCCGGTACTGGCTCCGTACCAAGGCACCCAGTCTGGACCATGGCAGGCGATAATACAGGCACGACTGGTGGAATTCAAGTTTAATTGCCATAAAATGCCAAAAAATGTAAAATGATCATTTCGAAGCGTTAGTTATGGTTCCTTGGGTCATATTTGATTTACTGGACAAATATCATGCAATCCGGTACACGCTCCATACCAAGGCGTCCGGCCTGGACCATGGATGGCGATAATACAGGCACGACTGGCGAAATTCCAGTTTTATTGTCATAAAATGCCAAAAAATATAACTTGATCATTTCGAAGTGTTGGTTATGGTTCCTTGGGTCGTATTTTCTGTCCCGGACAAATATCGTGCGATCCGGTACCGGATTCGTACCAAGGCGTCCGATTTGGACCATGGCAGGCGATAATATAGGCACGACTGGCAAAATTCCAGTTTAATTGTCATAAAATGCCAAAAAATATAACTTGATCATTTCGAAGTGTTGGTTATGGTTCCTTGGGTCGTATTTTTTTTTCGGGACAAATATCATGCGATTCGGTACCGGATTCATAACAAGGCGTCCGGTCTGGACCATGGCAGCCGATAATATAGGCACGACTGGCGGAAATACAGTTTAATTTGCCGTAAAATTCAAAGAAGTATAACTTGATCATTTCAAAGCGTTTATTATGGTTCCTTGGGTCATATTTGATGTCCCGGAAAAATATCATGCGATTCGGTACCGACTCCGTACCAAGGCGTCCAGCCTGGACCATGGCAAGCGATAGTACATGCACGACTGGCGGAATTCCAGTTTAAAGACCATAAAATGCCTGATAATGTAACTTGATCATTTCGAAGCATTGGTTATGGTTCCTTTGGTCGTATTTGATGTCCCGGAAAAATATCATGCTATCCGGTACCGGCTCCGTACCAAGGCGTCCGGCCTAGAACATGGCAAGGAATAATGCAGGCACGACTGGCAGAATTCCATTTTAATTGCCATCAAATGCCAAAAAATGTAACTTGATCATTTCAAAGCGTTTATTATGGTTCCTTGGGTCATATTTGATGTCCCGGAAAAATATCATGCTATCCGGTACCGGCTCCGTACCAAGGCGTCCGGCCTAGAACATGGCAAGGAATAATGCAGGCACGACTGGCAGAATTCCATTTTAATTGCCATCAAATGCCAAAAAATGTAACTTGATCATTTCAAAGCGTTGGTTGGGGTTCCTTGGGCCGTATTTTATGTCCCGGACAAATATCATGCGATCCGGTACTGGCTCCGTACCAAGGCGTCCGGTCTGGACCATGGCAAGCGATAATACAAGCACGACTGGCGGAATTCCAGTTTAATTGCCATAAAATTCCAAAAAATGTAACTTGATCATTTCAAAGCGTTGGTTGTGGTTCCTTGGGCCGTATTTGATGTCCCGTACAAATATCATGCAATCCGGTACTGGCTCCGTACCAAGGCGTCCGGTCTGGACCATGGCAAGCGATAATACAAGCACGACTGGCGGAATTCCAGTTTAATTGCCATAAAATGCCAAAAAATGTAACTTGATCATTTAAAAGCGTTGTTATGGCTCCTTGGGTCATATTTGATGTCCTGGAAAAATATCATGCGATCCGATACCGGCTTCGTACCAAGGCGTCTGGCCTGGACCATGGCAGGTGATAATAGAGGCACGACTGGCGCAATGCCAGTTTAATTGCCATAAAATGCCAAAAAATATAACTTGATCATTTTGAAGCCTTGGTTATGGTTCCTTGGGTCGTATTTGTTGTCCGTGACAAATATCATGTGATCCGGTATCGACTTCATACCAAGTTGTCCGGCCTGGACCATGGCAGGCGATAATACAGGCACGACTGGCGGAATTCCAGTTTAATTGCCATAAAATGACAAAAAATGTAACTTGATCATTGCGAAACGTTGGTTATGGTTCCTTAGGTCGTATTTTATGTCCCAGACAAATATCATGCGATCCGGTACCGGCTTCGTACCAAGGCATCCGGCCTGGACCATGGCAGGTGATATTACATGCACGACATGTGGAATTCCAGTTTAATTGCCATAAAACGCCAAAAATGTAACTTGATCATTTTGAAGCGTTGGTAATGGTTCCTTGGCTCGTATTTGATGTCCCGGAGAAATATAATGCTATACGGTACCGGCTCCGCACCAAGGCGTCCCGCCTGGACCATGGCGGGCGATATTACATGCACGACTGGCGGAATTCCAGTTTAATTGCCATAAAATGACAAAAAAATGAAACTTGATCATTTCTAAGTGTTGGTTATGGTTCCTTGGGTCGTATTTGATGTCCCAGACAATTATCATGCGATACGTTACCGGCTCCGTACCATGTCGTCTGGCCTGGACCATGGCGGGCGATATTACATGCACGACTGGCGGAATTCCAGTTTAATTTCCATAAAATGCCAAAAATGTAACTTGATCATTTCTAAGTGTTGATTATTGTTCCTTGGGTCGTATTTGATGTCCCGAAAGAATATCATGCTATCCGGTACCGGCTCTATACCAAGGCGTCCGACCTAGACCATGGCAGGCGATAATAGAGGCACGACTCACGGAATTCCAATTTAATTGCCATAAAATGCCAAAAAATATAACTTAATCATTTCAAAGTGTATGTTATGGTTCCTTGGGTAGTATCAGATGTCCCTGATAAATATCTTGCAATCCGGTACGGGCTCCGTACCAAGGCGTCCAGCCTGGACCATGGCAGGCGATAATATAGGCACGACTGGCGGAATTCCAGTTTAATTGACATAAAATGCCAAAAAATGTAAATTGATCATTTCGAAGCGTTGGTTATGTCTCTTTGGGTCATATTTGATGTCCCGGACAAATATCATGAGATCTGATACACGCTCCATACCAAGGCGTCCGGCCTGGACCATGGATGGCGATAATACACACACGACTGGCGGAATTCAGTTTAATAGCCATAAAATGACAAAAAATGTAACTTGATCATTTCGAAGAGTTCGTTATGGTTCCTTGGATCGTATTTGATGTCCCGGAAAAATATCATGCGATCCGATACCGGCTCCATTCCAAGGAGTCCAGCCTGGACCATGCCAGGCGATAATACATGCACGACTAGCGGAATTCCTGTTTAATTGACATAAAATTCAAAAAAATGTAACTTGATCATTTCGAAACGTTAGTTACGGTTACTAATGTCATATTTTATGTCCCGGAAAAATATCATACGATTCGGTACCGGCTCCATACCAAGGCGTCTGGCCTAGACCATGGCAGGCGATAATACAGGCACGACTGGCGGAATTCCAGTTTAATTGCCATAAAATTCCAAAAAATGAAACTTGATTATTTTGAAGCGTTGGTTATGGTTCCTTGGGTCGTATTTGATATTCCGGAAAAATAACATGGGATCCGGTACTGGCTCCGTACCAAGGCGTCCGGTCTGGACCATTGCAGACGATAATATAGGCACGACTGGCGGAATTCCAGTTTAATTGCCATAAAATTCAAAAAAAATGTAAATTGATCATTTCCAAGCATCGGTTATGGTTCCTTGGGGCATATTTGATGTCCCGGACAAATATCATGCGATCCGGTACCGGTTCCGTACCAAGGCGTCCTGCCTGGACCATGGCAGGCGATAATACATGCACGACTAGCGAAATTCCAGTTTAATTGCCATAAAATGCCAAAAAATGTAACTTGATCATTTCGAAGTGTTGGTTATGGTTACGAAGGTCGTATTTAATGTCTCAAACAAATATCATTCAATTCGGTACCGGTTCCATACCAATGCGTCCGGCCTGGACCATGGAAGGCGATAATACAGGCACGGTTTGCGGAATTCTAGTTTAATTGCCACAAAATGCCAAAAAATGTAACTTGATCACTTTGAAGCGTTGGTTCTGGTTCCTAAGATCATATTTGATGTCCCGGATAAATATCATGTGATCTGCTACCGGATCCATACCAACACATCCGGCCTGGACCATGGCAGGCGATAATACAGGCATGACTAGCGGAATTACAATTTATGGTTCCTTGGGTAGTATTTGCTGTCCCGGAAAAACATCATTCGATCCGCTAATGGCTCCATACAAAGGCGTCTGGCCTGGACCATGGCAGGCGATAATACAGGCACGACTCAAGGAATTCCAAATTTATTGCCATGACAAAAAATGTAACTTGATCATTTCGAAGCATTGGTTATGGTTGCTTGGGTCATATTTTAGGTCACGGACAAATATCATGTGATCCGATACCGGCTCCGTACCAAGGCGTCCGGCCTGGACCATGGCAGGTGATAATACATGCACGACTGGCGGAATTCCAGTTTAATTGCCATAAATTGCCAAAAAAAATAACATGATCATTTCGAAGCGTGTGTTATGGTTCCTTGGGTACCGGATCCGTACCAAGGCGTCTGTCCTGGACCATGGCAGGGGCTAATATAGGCACGACTGGCGGAATTCCACTTTAGCTGCCATAAAATGCTAAAAAATGTAACTTGATCATTTCGAAGCGTTAGTTATGGTTCCTTGGGTCATATTTGCTGTCCCGGAAAAACATCATGCAATCGACCGGCTCCATACAAAGCCATCCGGCCTGAACCATGGCAAGCAATAATACATGCATGACTCAAGGAATTCAAATTTAATTTCCATAAAATGCCAAAAAATGTAACTTTATCATTTCGAAGCATTGGTTATGGTTCCTTGGGTCGTATTTGATGTCCCGGAAAAATATCATGTGATCCGGTACAGGCTCCGTACCAAGGCGTCCGGCCTGAACCATGGCAGGCAATAATACAGGCACGACTTGCGAGATTCCAGTTTAATTGCCATAAAATACCAAAAAATGTAACTTGATCATTTCGAAGCGTTGGTTATGGTTCCTTGGGTCATATTTTCTGTCCCGGACAAATATCATGCGATCCGGTACACGCTCCATACCAAGGCATCCGGCCTGGACCATGGATGGCGATAATACAGGCACGACTGGCGAAATTCCAATCTAATTGTCATAAAATGCCAAAAAATATAACTTGATCATTTCAAATTGTTGTTTATGGTTCCTTGGGTCGTATTTTCTGTCCCGGACAAATATCATGCTATCTGGTAACGGATTCGTAGAAAGGCGTCCGGTTTGGACCATGGCAGGCGATAATATAGGCACGACTGGCGAAATTCCAGTTTAATTGTCATAAAATGCCAAAAAATATAACTTGATCATTTCGAAGTGTTGGTTATGGTTCCTTGGGTCGTATTTTCTGACCCGGACAAATATCATGCGATCCGGTACCGGATTCATACAAAGGCGTCCGGTCTGGACCATGGCAGGCGATAATATAGGCACGACTGGCGGAAATTCAGTTTAATTTGCCATAAAATTCAAAGAAATATAACTTGATCATTTCAAAGCGTTGGTTATGGTTCCTTTGGTCATAGATGATGTCCCGGACAAATATCATGCGATTCGGTACCGACTCCGTACCAAGGCGTCCAGCCTGGACCATGGCAAGCGATAGTACATGCACTACTGGCGGAATTGCAGTTTAATTGCCATAAAATGCCAAAAAATGTAACTTGATCATTTCAAAGCATTATTTGTGGTTCCTTGGGATGTATTTGATGTCCCGGACAAATATCATGCGATCCGGTACTGGCTCCGTACCAAGGTGTCCGGTCTGGACCATGGCAGGCGATAATACAACCATGACTGGCGGAATTCCAGTTTAATAGCCATAAAATGACAAAAAATGTAACTTGATCATTTCAAAGCGTTGGTTATGGTTCCTAGGGTCGTATTTGATGTCCGTGAAAAATATCATGTGATCCGGTATCGACTTCATACCAAGTTGTCCGGCAGGACCATGGCAGGCGATAATACAGGCACGACTGGCGGAATTCCAGTTTAATTGCCATA
Organism: Nicotiana paniculata; assembly: GCA_005239505.1. Taxonomy (NCBI): domain Eukaryota; kingdom Viridiplantae; phylum Streptophyta; class Magnoliopsida; order Solanales; family Solanaceae; genus Nicotiana; species Nicotiana paniculata. The sequence goes on from ML310131.1 coordinate 18,468, forward strand.
AATTGACAAAAAATGTAACTTGATCATTGCAAAGCGTTGGTTATGGTTCCTTGGGTCGTATTTGATGTCCCAGACAAATATCATGCGAACCGGTACCGGCTTCGTACCAAGGCGTCCGGCCTGGACCATGGCGGGTGATATTACATGCACGACTGGTGGAATTCTAGTTTAATTGCCATAAAATGCCAAAAATATAACTTGATCATTTTGAAGCATTGGTTATGGTTCCTTGGGTCGTATTTGATGTCCTGGAGAAATATCATGCTATCCTGTACCGGCTCCGCACCCATGCGTCCTGCCTGGACCATGGCGGGCGATATTACATGCACGACTGGCGGAATTCCAGTTTAATTGCCATAAAATGACAAAAAATGAAACTTGATCATTTAGAAGTGTTGGTTATGGTTCCTTGGGTCGTATTTGATGTCCCGGACAATTATCATGCGATACGTTACCGGCTCCGTACCAAGTCGTTCGGCCTGGACCATGGCGGGCGATATTACATGCACGACTGGCGGAATTCAAGTTTAATTTCCATAAAATGCCAAAAATGTAACTTGATCATTTCGAAGCGTTGATTATTGTTCCTTGGGTCGTATTTGATTTCCCGAAAGAATATCATGCTATCCGGTACCGGCTCTATACTAAGGCGTCCGACCTAGACCATGGCAGGCGATAATAGAGGCACGACTCACGGAATTCCAATTCAATTGCCATAAAATGCCAAAAAATGTAACTTAATCATTTCAAAGTGTATGTTATGGTTCCTTGGGTAGTATCTGATGTCCCTGATAAATATC
>ML310135.1:0-18813 GCA_005239505.1 Nicotiana paniculata
TGAAGAAAAAGGAAAATAATGATGAAAAGTCATAATTGAAGATGTCACTTCGAGACTGGTGCAACCGCAAAAAAAGCCCTAAAATGTGCCGAGTAAATGCAGAACCAATCCGAAAAGGACACGTGGTATGAGCATTAAATGGAAGTGACAAATGACGCCTATGGTGTAGAGAAGGATACAATGATTCAAGGAAAAGAGGTGGAAAAATATTCCCTCCATAAATTAATATCCACTTACCAAATATTAATCGTTAAATATATGGTAAGTGGGGGGACTATCTGTATTGGTAAAAAAGAGTTTCAAACGTAAGCCAGCTTTTGACAATTCAGCCAGTCGTGTGGACACAGGAAAACGCAACAGCTGGATGTGATTCTTTGAAGAGGTACGGTACAAAGAGGCATGGTTTAGTAAACCCACGAACTTATCAGCCACAGGAAACTCAACTTTATCAAAACGGGAGAGAGGCACGGTCAGAATGAATCTAGATAAAGCTACGGGCAGGTTCAAGGACCCACAATTGATTACTTGAATGTTATGTAACCGAACCCTAATTACCGTTATCCTTTGTAACGCCTAATTAATGTCATAATTAGTCATTTATGAGTAATCGTAGCAAAAGTCGTACGTTATAAGAATATCCTATATAAGGGAGGGGAATACAACTTGTAAAGGCATCTGATGCTCGAATACAATCAACTTCAATTTTCTATATTTCTGCAATATTTTCTATTATTCATTTTTCTCCATTACTTTTATTATCAGTAACCCATATTCATCTTAAAAATAAGCTTTAGTCAAAGGGTCTAATTCTTTGGTTAAACAATACTGCCATCCATCAGGGAATGAAATGTCATACTCAACTCAACCTGTGTGCCTAAATCAGGCTACAGAGGTCTCCAGAAATATGATGTGAATTGCATGCCTCGATCGGAGATAATGGATACCGACACACCATGAAGGCGAACAATCTCAAGGATATAGGTCTAAGCCAGCTGCTATGAAGAATAGGTAATCAGCACCGGAATGAAATGTGTTTCCTTGGTCAGTCTATCTACAATAACCGACACTGCATCGAATTTCTTTGATGTTCATGGGAGCCCAACATCGAAATCTATGGTAATATGCTCCCACTTCCACTAAGGAATCTCAAGTCTTTAAAGCAAACCGCCCGATCTCTGATGCTCGTACTTCACCTACTGACAGTTCAAGCATCGAGCCACATACTCCACTATATCTTTCTTCATCCTTCTCCATCAATAGTGTTGTCTCAAATCCTAATACATCTTAGCGACACCCAGATGAATGGAATATCGCGGATAGTGGGCCTCTTCAAGGATAAACTCATGCAACCAATCCACATTGGGCACATATATCCGGCCCTTCATCTGCAATACCCCGTCATCTCTAATAGAAACCTCCTTGGCATCGCCTTGCTGTACTGTGTCCCTAAGGACAAGCAAATGGCGGTCGTCATACTAACACAATCTGATGCGCTCATACAAAGAAGACCGAGAAACCACTCTAGCATGAACTCAACTAGCTCCTAAACATCAAATCTCACAAGATGATCGGCCAAATCTTGGACATCCATGGTTAGTGGCCACTCTGGTGCCAGTAAACATGCCAAACTGCCCATACTCTTAGCCTTCCTACTCAAAGCATCGACCACCACATTGGCCTTCCCTGGATGATATAATATAGTGATATCACAGTCTGTTAGCAACTCTAACAAGCTCCGCTGCGGCAAACTAAAATCCTTCTGCTTGAATAGGTGTTGGAGACTCCGATGGTAGGTATAGACCTTACAATGAACACCGTACACATAGTGCCTCCAAATCTTCAATGTGTGAACAATAGATGCCAACTCTAGTCCTCCATCAACACTGCGTCAATATGGTTCTACCGAGATGAAAACTCTAGTCCTTCAAACCTTCAACTACCGATATGCGTAGGAAATCACCCTACCACCCTGCATAAATACCGCATCAATTCTAATATGTGATGCATCATAATAAAAAATGTAAGATCCCGAACCCATAAGCAACACCAACACTAGGTATTTAGTCAGTGCATTCTTAAGCTTCTAAAATATCACCTCACACTCCTCAAACGATCTGAAAGGAGCACCCTTCTAGGTCAATCTACTCAAAGGTGTAACAAAGGATGAAAAACCCTCCACGAAATGACAATAGTACCTGCAAATCCAAGAAGCTCCAAATCTCTATCGCAAAAGATAGTCTAGGCCAACTCTAAACTACCTCAATCTTCTTCTAATCCACCTTGATCCCTTCATTAGGCACCACGTGGCCCATGAGCGCCACCGAATCAAGGCAAAACTCATACTTGGAGAATTTAGCATATAGTTTCTTCTCCCTCAAATTTTGGAGTATGATCCTCAGATGCTACTTATGATCCACCTAGTTGCGTGTGTACAACAATAGAATCACCCACCAGCATAGATACATGGACATGCGTAACTAAATAATCACGGGGCATATCCAAATAACGAGCAAAGTAAGATGACACATATGAATAAGTGGAACCAAGATCAAATAAAAGTAAAGCATCCATATGGCGTACTGATAATAGCATCAGAAAAAACTGCCTCTGGCCAAGTGAAAAAGCATAGAATCAAGCCAAACCGCCACCTATTTGACCTCCCTTTCTAGGGAGACCTCGGTCCGCACGACCTCAACTCCGACCTAGCCGAGCGGGTGGTCTAGCAACTAGTGCAGGGGTCATAGATATGCCTCTCTGCTGCACTGGATATCTCTAATGATGGGGACAATACCTCCTCACATGACCTAACTCTCCACAATCGTAACAACCTCGAGCCAAAAATGACGGTAGGGCCTACATCAGACCCCGGGAGTTAGAATAGTCGTTGGAAGAACCTGATACTGATGAACACTGAAAAGATGGAGCGCAGTATGAGTTCTGAGCTGGAATTACGCTAAAAGATGACCCAACTAGACGAGTATTGTATGAATCATGAATAGTTGATGCACCATTATGAAATGGACGAGCCATCTGAGCGGAAGTAAAAGGACGATCATTGCTATGATGTGACTGACCTCAAGATGAGGTACCACTAAAACCACCTAAAACGCAGGGGACTCTTGCCCTCCTGCTCCTCGAGCTCAAGCCTGCGAACCGAAGCACCTGACAATCTCGTCCACCTAGTCAAACCTAGCATTTATCACGACCTCTCGAGCTAGATTGTAAGGTAAACCATAGCTGAGGCAATCAATGAACCTTATAATCTTCTCTTTCTCTCTCCCCGGTGGGAACCAACCATATAACAAAATGGGCCAAATCCGCGATTCTTATCTCATACTAAGTCAAAGTCATATCCCCCATGTCGTAGCTGCTCGAAATCTCTACACAGCTCTGCTGATACCCAATTTTGGCCTCATGTTCTTGTAAGTGTCATATATGCTTTTGAAATATCATTCTTGCATCATCACCAACTTACAAGAGTCATGCAAGTATTTTCTATATTTTTTAAATATTTTTAAAGCTTTAAAATTAATTTTCTTGCATTTAAATTACTTGAATATGTATTAATTACCCTTTATATTATTTCGTGATGATTTAATTTTTGGGTCATCACCTATGTTATTACCCATCCCGTACTTCCGAGGCCTTGAAAACCTCATTTGTATTTTCCTAGATTTGCGTGCGCAGTTCAGGCTCGTAGTCGGACAACTTAAATATGTAATTCTGTGAAAAATGCTAAGATTTGATAATAAAATGAATAAATTTGACTTTGGTCAAAATTTTTGGTAAACGGACCTGAACCCGTGATTTGACGGTCCTGAAGGGTGCGTAGGAAAACATGGGACTTGGGCGTATGCTCGGAATCGAATTCTGGGGTCCCAAGCCCAAGAAATGAATATCTGAGTAAAATTGTTTTCTGAAAATATTTAAGGAAGTTGAAAATGAAATCTGATTAGAAAGTAATGGTATCGGGCCCGTATTTTTGTTCCTGCGCCCGATACAGGTAATTTAAGCACTTTCTGTAAAGTTTTGGTTGAATCGGATCTCGTTTGACGTGCTTCGGACATAAAATGGGAAATTTGATGTTTGCATGAAATTTGATAGAATTCATGGATATTGAGGTTTAATTCAATGTGTATAATGTTGTTTTGGCGATTTGATTACATGGGAAAGTTTGTAGGAGGTTGTGTGAGTAATCTGTGAAATTTGGTATCGTTCCGAGATGTTCAGGCCAGTTCGGCACGTTGTTAGCAAAGTTAGAAAACTTAATATTCCTAAGTTTGGTTCTTGAGGTTTGGGGGTGTGATTTCGAGTTCTAGCGTTGTTTTGAGTGTTCCGAAGGCTCGAGCGAGTCCGTATTATTATTTGGGAATCATTGGTATATTTGGATTAGGGCTCGGGTGGGCCTAGGTGCCTTCCGGCCACCTAACGGGGCTAAAATCCAGCAAACTCAGCTGCTGGTGCACCTGCTCTGGTGTGACCGCAGGTGCGGTTGCCCAGCATCGAAGGTGCGAGACCGCAAGTGAGGTCCCAGGCATCGCATGTGCGAGATCACAGGTGCGGTCTCCCCTTCGCAGGTGCGATCCCAGACCCCCCAGCCCGATTCCGCAGGCGCGAGGTTCTCCCTGCAAGCGCGAGACCGCAGGTGCGGTCCCAGCCATTGCAGGTGCGATCAATATTCAGGCAGTGAGTTTAAGTACATGTTTTAAACTCATTTTCCTCATTTCTCACCTTCTGCCTTAGGTGAATTCCACCATTTTTAAGAGCTTTCGACCAGGTCTTGTGAGGTAAGTAAATTCCACCCATAAATTTGTTTCATGCATGTATCTTAGCCTAGTTAACTACACAAATTAGTGAAAAAATTCAAGAAAATGGATAGTAACCTAGAACTTGTGATCACCTTAGAATTTTCTGTGAATTGGACATGAAATCAAGTAAAAATCGTATAATTATGATCCTTAGGCTTTGGGTGAGTGTTCCCTTCGAGAATTGCAAGAATCTGAGCGAGCGGGCCCGGGGTCGAATTTTGATAAATTTGAAAGAATGATAGGAAATGGATAATTAGGCCATGTAATTGAATCTTTGAATCCTTATTTATATACTTGAGTTTATTATGCATAAATAATACCATTCCGGAGTCGAATTCTAAAGTAAAGGCGGTGTTAGAGGGTTGATTGCCATAATTTGGACCCGAGGTAGGTGTTTGGTCTAACCTTAGCTTGAGGGAATAGGAGTTGAGTATAAATTGCTACTTGCTAATTGTCAAATACGATGTATAGGCATGGTGACGAATATATATACATTGGTGTCTAGCATGACCGTGAGTCCTTATATTGTGAACATTCTGATTTTGTGGTAATTTCCATGCTTAATTGACGATTCCTATATGTTGTGATGAAACATGAGATGTTACATATTTGGAGCATTGGGCCAAATTGTGAAACGAATAATGAAGAAATATGAGATATTACATTCTTTGGAGCATTGGCTCATGTGATAGAATAAATCATGAAAATGAAAGTGAAAGAAAGAGAAAGAGTTATTGAAATATACCCTTGCCGGGATTTAATTATGTTGATGTTCCCTTGCCGGGATTTAATTGTGTAATTGATGATTATCCTTGCTGGGATTTAATTGTTTAATTATTGTTCCCTTGTCGGGATACCTATATCTATTCTGTTTACTTCCTTGCCTTGTTTGTGATTGATGTTTGGGTGAGGAAGAGTCTTAAAGCACGAAGGGTGATGTCGTGCACTTGTCTTGGTGAGAATGAGAGTAAAGCACGAAGGGTGATGCCGTGCATTGTTTGATATTGTCTCCCTTGCTGGGATGTTGAGATTTCTGTTATTGTTCCCTTACCGGGATTTCTATTTTTATTCTGTTTACTCCCTTGCCCTTGTTTGTGATTGTTGTTTGGGTGAGGAAGAGTGTGATGCCGTGCATTGCTTGTTATTGTGAGGAAAGAGTGTAAAGCACGAAGGGTGATGCCGTGTTGTATGATGTACCATTCCGTACCATATTCATTGATTATACTGTGAGGAAAGAGAGTAAAAGCACGAAAGGTGATGTCGTGCCATGATTTACATTGATTACATTATACATTGCATAGTGAGGACGAGAGTAAAAGCATCAAGGGTGATGACGTGCCATGATTTACATTGATTACATTATACATCGCATAGTGAGGACGAGGGTTAAAGCACGAAGGGTGATGCCGTGCAAGTTTGTGATTTCTTGTCCTTGTTGATATGCTGGCTTATTGTTCCTTTCCTTATTGAGATTTCTTATATGAAACTGTTATCTCCCCACAGTATGTTCCTCTTCCTTTATTAATTGTTTTCTCCCTATATTTCTTATCTGTTGTATATATGTATATATGTTTAATTGAACTGCACAGGTTTATTTGGTAGTCTTGTTCTAGCCTCGTCACCACTTCGCCGAGGTTAGGATAGGCACTTAGTCAGTACATGGAGTGGGTTGTACTGATGCTACACCTGCACTTATGTATGTTGTGCAGATTACGCAGCCGGACCCGGAGGACATCATTAGTGGGAGTGTCTTCCAGCTCATTATAGAGGCTTCGAGGTATACCCGCTGGCGTTCGTGGGCCTTGGCGTCTCTTCCATCCCTTTGTCGTTGATTCTGTCTTGTTTTTCCTTTAGTTTCAGAGGAAGATATGTATTTCCTTCCAGACTTGTATTTAGCACTCTTAGACAGTTCGTGAGTTAGTGACACCAGGTTTTGGGAAATTTTGCGTCGATGTATTGTGATTGTCTTTACTTAGTTTAAAACCGTATTTATTTCCGCTGTTTAATTTGTGAAATGATTTAGTTTATTCTGTTAGAATGAGGTTATGATGCTAGTTTAACTACACACGTTGGCTTGTCTAGCGGGTTCAACATTAGACGCCATCACGGCTCGACGGTAGGATTTCGGGGCGTGACAAGTTGGTATCAGAGCTCTAGGTTGCTTAGGTCTCATAACTCACAGACAACTTGGTAGAGTCTGAGGGATAGGTACGGAGACGTCTGTATCTATCCCTCAGAGGCTCCAAAGTTAGGATGACTCGATATTTCTTTTCTTCTGTGTCGTGCGCTATGATTCTGAGTACTGATTGAGTTTCTATTTTATTCTCTCGCAGATGGCGAGGACGCGTGCTTCCCTTGGTTCCGCCTAGCAGCCTAACACTCCTGCTACAGCTCCTACTCGGGGTCAAGGTCGAGGACGAGGCCGTGCTAGAGGCCGAGGCCTGGGCCGAGCTCAGACTAGAGCAGCAGCCCTAGTGGATGACCCTCAGGTCGAGTCTGACAAGGAGGTCCCAGTTCCGGCAATCCCAGTTGGACCAGCTCAAGTCCCAGAGGGGTTCATAGCTACCCCAGTGCTTCAGGATGCCCTTGTCCGTCTAGTCGGACTCATGGAGAGTGTAGCACACGCGGGTCTTCTTCCTACAACACCAGCCGTCTCTCGGGCTAGAGAGGTGCCTAGACTCCTGCTGCGCGTGTGCTAGAGCAGCTAGCTCCACAGTTACAGACTCCGGCATCTTAGCCAGCCGGAGTAGGTCAGCTGGGTATTGCAGCACTGGTAGCAGAGGGAGCACCTATATCAGCAGATGCTCTGTGGAGACTGGACAGGTTCACCAAGTTATTTACTGCTACTTACACTGGTTCACCATCAGAGGACCCCCAGGATTATTTGGACAACTGCCATGAGGTTCTTCGGAACATGGGCATAGTGGAGTCCAACGGGGTTGACTTTATTACTTTTCGATTATCTGGCGCAGCCAAGAGTTGGTGGAGAGATTATTGCCTATCCAGACCAGCTGGATCTACACCTTTGACTTGGACTCAGTTCTCAGAGGTATTTCTAGGGAATTTCCTTCCCATTACTCAGAGAGAGGACCTTCGGAGGCAGTTTGAGCATCTCCAGCAGGATCCATGTCCATCACTCAGTACGAGACCAGATTCATCACTCTAGCCCGACATGCTCTTATGATACTTCCCACTGATCGGGAGAGGGTTCGGAGATTTATAGAGGGATTGGCCCAGCCTATCAGACTTCAGATGGCTAGAGAGTCAGGTACAGACATATCGTTCCAGGATGCGGCTACCGTGGCCAGGAGGATTGAGATGATTCTGTCACAGGGTGGTGGTCAGAGTGCTGACAAGAGGCCCCGTTATTTCGGTCGTTTCAGTGGAGCTTCATCTAGGGGTAGGGATTCTTCAGGTAGAGGTCACCCTCCCAGACCTTTTCAGTCAGCTCTCCAGGTTTCCCATGGTACTTCAGGTGGTCATGGTTATCAGACGCACTACTCCGATCAGCAGCCTTACAGTACTCCCTCAGCTCCCATCAGTGCACCGCCGCATAAGAGTTTCCGGGGTGGTCATTCAGGTCGATAGAGTCAGATTCAATTCCCTCAGCCTTCGAGGTCTTGTTACACTTGTGGCGATCCAGGTCACCTTACCAGGTTCTGCCCTCGAGCATCAGGTAGTTCTCAGCATCAGGGTTCTCGTGTCATGGTACAGGCACCAGGTGTTCCACAGCCTGCCCAGCCAACTAGGGGTGGGGGTAGAGGTGCTAGGGGTGGAGGTAGAGGTCATAGAGGTGGAGCTCAGTCCACCAGAGGTGGAGGCCAGCCAGCAGTCGGCCGTCCCAGAGATGTGATTCAGAGTGGTGGGGCCCAGCCCCGGTGTTATGCTCTTCCAGCCAGGCCAGAGGCTGAGTCTTCAGATGCAGTTATTACAGGTACTATTCGGGTTTGTGACAGAGATGCTTCAGTGCTATTTGATCCAGGGTCTACGTATTCGTATGTGTCCTCTTATTTTGCACCATACCTGGTCATGGCTAGTGATCCACTGAGTATTCATGTTTATGTATCTACACCAGTGGGTGATTCTATCGTGGTCGATCGAGTCCATCATTCTTGAGTTGTGGTGATTGGGGGTCTTGAGACCCGTGTTGATTTATTGATTTTAGGTATGGTCGACTTTGATGTTATATTGGGGATGGACTGGTTATCCCCATATCATGCTATCTTGGATTGTCATGCCAAGACGGTGACCTTAGCCTTGCCAGATTTGCCCCGTTTGGAGTGGAAAGGAACTCCTCGTCATTCTACTCGCAGTGTCATTTCGTACGTGAAGGCTCGGTGTATGGTCGAGAAGGGGTGTTTGGCTTATTTGGCTTATGTGCGCGATTCCAGTGTTGAGGTTCCCTCTATTGATTCGGTGCCCGTGGTTCGTGAGTTTCCTGAGGTTTTCCCTTCAGACTTGCCGGGGATGCCACTCGACATGGATATTGATTTCTGCATTGATCTGGCTCCGGGCACCCAACCCATTTCTAATCCGCCATATCGCATGGCCCCACTAGAGTTGAAAGAGTTGAAGGAACAGTTGCAGGATTTTCTTGGGAAGGGTTTCATTAGGCCCAGTGTTTCCCCCTTGGGGTGCTCCAGTATTGTTTGTGAAGAAAATGGATGGTTCGATGTAGATGTGCATTGATTACCGGAAATTGAACAAGGTTACAATCAAGAATAAGTATCCACTGCCGAGGATTGATGATTTGTTCGATCAGCTTCAAGGTGCCAGGGTATTTTCAAATATAGACTTGAGATTTGGCTACCATCAATTGAGGATTAGGGCCTCTGATGTCCCTAATACAGCTTCCCACACTCGGTACGGGCATTACGAGTTCTTAGTCATGTCATTTGGGTTGACGAATGCCCCAGCAGCTTTTATGGACTTGATGCACCGAGTGTTCAGGACTTATTTGGACTCGTTCGTGATAGTCTTCATTGATGATATCTTGATATACTCCCTCAGTCAGGAGGAGCACGAGCATCATCTCAGAGTGGTTCTTCAGACTCTAAAGGATAGTCAGCTTTATGCAAAGTTTTCGGAGTGTGAGTTCTGGTTGAGTTCAGTTGCATTCCTGGGTCATGTCGTGTCAGCAGAGGGTATTCAGTTTGACTCGAAGAAGATTGAGGCAGTCAAGAATTGGCCTAGACCAGCATCAGCTACAGAGATTCGGAGTTTCTTGGGATTAGCAGGATATTATCGTCGTTTCATGGAGGGGTTCTCATCTATTGCATCCCCGATGACCAGTTTGACCCAGAAGGGTGCCCAGTTCAGATGGTCGGACGAGTGTGAGGCGAGCATTCAGAGGCTCAACACAGCTCTGACTACGTCACCGGTGTTGGTTTTGCCCACAGGTTCAGGGCCTTATACAGTCTATTGTGATGCTTCCCGTATTGGGCTTGGCACAGTGTTGATGCAGGATGGCAAGGTCATTGCTTATGCTTCAAGGCAGTTGAAGATTCATGATAAAAACTATCTAGTGCATGATTTGGAGTTGGCAGCCATTGTCCACGCATTGAAGATTTGGAGGCACTATCTGTATGGCGTGGCATGTGAGGTGTTCACGGATCATAAGAGTCTTCAGTACCTGTTCAAGCAAAAGGAGTTAAATTTGAGGAAGAGAAGGTGGTTGGATTTGTTGAAAGATTATGATATTACCATCTTATATCACCCGGGGAAGGCCAATGTGGTGGCCGATGCTTTGAGTAGAAAGTTAGCTAGTATGGGCAGTCTTGCTTTTATTTCGGTCAGTCAAAGGCCGCTTTCTTTGGATGTTCAGGCTTTGGCCAATCAATTTGTGAGGTTGGATATTTCTGAGCCTAGTCGGGTGTTGTCTTGTACAGTCGCTCGTTCTTCATTATTGGAGCGTATCCGTGATCGGCAATTTGATGATCCCCATTTGTGTGTCCTTAGAGACACGGTGCAGCGCGGAGGTGCCAAATATGTGACCTTAGATGATGATGGTGTTTCGAGATTGCAGGGGCGAGTTTGTGTGCCCAATGTTGATGGGATTCGAGAGTTGATTTTAGAGGAGGCCCATAGTTCCCGGTACTCTATTCATCCGGGTGCCGCAAAGATGTATCAGGATTTGTGGCAGCATTATTGGTGGCGTAGAATGAAGAAGGATATTTTGGCATATGTGGAACGGTGTTTGAATAGTCAACAGGTTAAGTATGAGCATCAAAGGCCTGGTGGTTTATTTCAGAGGATTGAGCTTCCCGAGTGGAAGTGGGAGAGGATCACTATAGACTTCGTTACTGGACTTCCGTTGACCTGGAAGAAATTTGATGCAGTTTGGGTCATTGTTGATAGGCTGGCCAAGTCAGCGCATTTCATTCCTGTGGCAGTTTCCTATTCATCCGAGAGGTTAGCTGAGATATATATCCGGGAGATTGTTCGCCTTCATGGTGTGCCAGTATCTATCATTTTGGACCGAGGCGTGCAGTTTACCTCGCGTTTCTGGAGGGCAGTTCAGCGAGAGTTAGGCACCCAGGTGGAGTTGAGCACAGCATTTCATGCTCAGACGGATTGGCAGTCCGAGCGGACTATTTAGATATTGGAGGATATGCTCCGAGCTTGTGTTATTGACTTTGGAGGATCATGGGATCAGTTCTTACCTTTAGCAGAGTTTGCCTACAACAACAGCTACCAGTCGAGTATCCAGATGGCTCCTTATGAGGCTTTATATGGTAGGCGGTGTCGATCTCCGGTTGGATGGTTTGAGCCAGGAGAGGCTCAGTTGTTGGGTGTAAAGATTTGGTTCAGGAGGCCTTGGACAAGGTCAGGACCATACAGGATAGGCTTCGTACAGCTCAGTCTAGGAAAAAGAGTTATGCAGATCGTAAGGTTTGAGCTGTGGCTTTCATGGTTGGTGAGCGAGTATTGCTCTGAGTGTCGCCTATGAAGGGCGTGATGAGATTTGGGAAGAAGGGCAAGCTTAGCCCTAGGTTCATTGGTCCGTTTGAGATTCTTGATCGAGTGGGAGAGGTGGCTTATAGACTTGTATTTCCACCTAGCTTATCAGTCGTACATCTAGTTTTTCATGAGTCCATGCTTCGGAGGTATCACGGCGATCCAGCCCACGTGTTAGATTTCAGCATTGTCCTATTGGACAAGGACTTATCTTATGAGGAGGAGCCGGTAGCTATTCTAGACCGGCAAATTCGTCAGTTGAGATCCAAGAGTTTCCCTTCTGTTCGTGTTCAGTGGAGAGGTCAGCCTCCTGAGGCATCGACCTAGGAGTCCGAGTTCGATATGCGGAGTCGTTACCCTCATTTATTCTCCGACTCAGGTACTTCTTTCTTCTGTCCGTTCGAGGACGAACGGTTGTTTTAGAGGTGGAGAATGTGATGACCCAAAGGGGTCATCACCTATGTTATTACCCATCCCGTACTTCCGAGGCCTTGAAAACCTCATTTGTATTTTCCTCGATTTGCGTGTGCAGTCCGAGCGTGTAGTCGAACAACTTAAATATGTAATTCTGTGAAAAATGCTAAGATTTGATAATAAAATGAATAAATTTGACTTTGGTCAACATTTTGGGTAAGAAGATCCAGAACCCGTGATTTGATGGTCCCGGAGGGTCCGTAGGAAAATATGGGACTTGGGCGTATGCCCGAAATCGAATTCCGAGGTCCCAAGCATGAGAAATAAATGTTTGAGTAAAATTGTTTTCTGAAATTTAAGGAAGTTGAAAATGAAATATGATTAGAAATTAATGGTATTGGGCCCGTATTTTTGTTTCGGCACCCGGTACAGGTCTTATATATGGTTTAAGCACTTTCTGTAAAGTTTGGTTTAAATCAGATCTCGTTTGACGTGTTTCGGACATAAAATGGGAAATTTGATGTTTGCATGAAATTTGATAGAATTCATGAATATTGAGGTTTAATTCAATGTGTATAGTGTTTTTTTGGCGATTTGATTACATGGGAAAGTTTGTAGGAGGTTGTGTGAGTAATCTGTGAAATTTGGTATCGTTCCGAGATGTTCAGGCCAGTTCGGCACGTTGTTAGCAAAGTTAGAAAACTTAAAATTCCTAAGTTTGGTTCTTGAGGTTTGGAGGTGTGATTTCGATTTCTAGCGTTGTTTTGAGTGTTCCGAAGGCTCGAGCGAGTCCGTATTATTATTTGGGACTCGTTGGTATATTTGGATTAGGGCTCGGGTGGGCCCAAGTGCCTTCCGGGCACCTAACGGGGCTAAAAACCAGCAAACTCAGCTGCTGATGCACCTGCTCTAGTATGACCACAGGTGCGGTTGCCCAGTTTCGCAGGTGCGAGACCGCAAGTGTTGTCCCAGGCATCGCAGGTGCGAGACCGCAGGTGCGGTCAACCCTTCGCAGGTGCGATCCCAGACCCCCCAGCCCAATTTCGCAGGCGCGAGGTTCTCCTCGTAAGCGCGAGACCGCTGGTGCGATCACTGTTCAGGCAGTGAGTTTAAGTACATGTTTTAAACTTATTTTCCTCATTTCTCACCTTCTTCCTTAGGCGAATTCCACCATTTTAAGAGATTTCGGCCAGTTCTTGTGAGGTAAGTAAATTCCACCCATAAATTTGTTTCATGCATGTATCTTAGCCTAATTAACTACACAAATTAGTGCAAAAAATCAAGAAAATGGATAGTAACCTAGAACTTGTGATCACCTTAAAGTTTTCTGTGAATTGGCCATGAAATCAAGTAAAAATCATATATTTATGATCCTTAGGCTTTGGGTGAGTGTTCCCTTCGAGAATTGCAAGAATCCGAGCGAGCGGGCCCGGGGTCGAATTTTGATAAATTTGAAAGAATGCTAGGAAATGGATAATTAGGCCATGTAATTGAATTTTAAATATTTATTTATATACTTGAGTTGATTATGCCTAGATAATACCATTCCGGAGTCGAATTCTAAAGGAAATGCAGTGTTAGAGGGTTGATTGCCATACTTTGGACCCGAGGTAAGTGTTTGATCTAACCTTATCTTGAGGGAATAGGAGTTGAGTATAAATTTCTACTTGCTAATTGTCAAAAACGATGTATAGGCATGGTGACGAGTATATATACATTGGTGTCTAGCATGACCGTGAGTCCGTATATTGTGAACATTCTGATTTTGTGGTAATTTCCATGCTTAATTGACGATTCCTATATGTTGTGATGAAACATGATATGTTACATATTTGGAGCATTGGGCCAAATTGTGAAACGAATAATGAAGAAATATGAGATATTACATTCTTTGGAGCATTGGCTCAAGTGATAGAATAAATCATGGAAATGAAAGTGAAAGAAAGAGAAAGAGTTATTGAAATATACCCTTGCCGGGATTTAATTGTGCAGTTGATGTTCCCTTGCCGGGATTTAATTGTGTAATTGATGATTACCCTTGCTGGGATTTAATTGTTTAATTATTGTTCCCTTGTCGGGATTCCTATATCTATTCTGTTTACTTCCTTGCCTTGTTTGTGATTGTTGTTTGGGTGAGGAAGAGTGTTAAAGCACGAATGGTGATGTCGTGCACTTGTCTTGGTGAGAATGAGAGTAAAGCACGAAGGGTGATGCCGTGCATTGTTTGATATTGTCTCCCTTGCTGGGATGTTGAGATTTCTGTTATTGTTCCCTCGCCGGGATTTCTATTTTTATTCTACTTACTCCCTTGCCCTTGTTTGTGATTGCTGTTTGGGTGAGGAAGAGTGCTAAAGCACGAAGGGTGATGACATGCATTGCTTGTTATTTTGAGGAAAGAGTGTAAAGCACGAAGGGTGATGTCGTGTCGTACGATGTACCATTCTGTACCATATTCATTGATTATACTGTGAGGAAAGAGAGTAAAAGCACGAAGGGTGATGTCGTGTCGTACGATGTACCATTCTGTACCATATTCATTGATTATACTGTGAGGAAAGAGAGTAAAAGCACGAAAGGTGATCTCGTGCCATGATTTACATTGATTACATTATACATTGCATATGAGGACGAGAGTAAAAGCACGAAGGGTGATGCCGTGCCATGATTTACATTGATTACATTATACATCGCATAGTGAGGACGTGAGTAAAAGCACGAAGGGTGATGCCGTGCCATGATTTACATTGATTACATTATACATCGCATAGTGAGGACGTGAGTAAAAGCACGAAGGGTGATGCCGTGTAAGTTTGTGATTTCCTGTCCTTGTTGATATGCTGGATTGTTGTTACTTTCCTTATTGAGATTTCTTATATGAAACTGTTATCTCCCCACATCATGTTCCCCTTCCTTTATTAATTGTTTCCTCCCTATATTTCTTATCCATTGTATACATGTATATATGTTTAATTGAACTGCACAGGTTTATTTGGTAGTCTGTTCTAGCCTCGTTACTACTTCGCCGAGGTTAGGCTAGGCACTTACTAAGTACATGAGGTCGGTTGTACTGGTGCTACACCTGCACTTCTTTATGTTGTGCAGATTATGCAGCCGGACCCGGAGGACATCATTAGTGGGAGTGTCTTCCAGCTCATTATAGAGCCTTTGAGGTATACCTGCTGGCGTTCGTGGGCCTTGGCGTCTCTTCCATCCCTTTGTCGTCGATTCTGTCTTGTTTTTCCTTTAGTTTCAGAGGAAAATATGTATTTCCTTCCAGACTTGTATTTAGCACTCTTAGACAGTTCGTGAGTTAGTGACACCAGGTTTTGGGAAAGTTTGCGTCGATGTATTGTGATTGTCTTTACTTAGCTTAAAACCGTATTTATTTCCGCTGTTTAATTTGTGAAGTGATTTAGTTTATTCTTTTAGAATGAGTTTATGATGCTAGTTTAACTACACACGTTGGCTTGCCTAGCGGTTTCAACGTTAGACGCCATCACGGCCCGACGGTGGGATTTCGGGGTGTGACATTAATCATCCAAATTTATCATACTCATTCAAATATAATAAAATTTTATTTTATTTTAATTATACTTGTATTTTGAATCTTTTTTACATAATTTTGCAATAATAGTCTATATTTTATACATAATTGTATTTATTACATTATTTATGCCAAAATAGCATTTATATTTTTTATAATGTTAAACTATTATTTTCAAGTATCTTACTACATATGTAATATTTTATTATTTGTTAATTACCTTTTATAAATTATTTTTTAATAATTTTCATGTACTTAAAACTTTGGCCCAATTTTTGATTTAATTTCGTGTCTAGAACCTATCCCAACAACCCCAAGCCCAAACCAGGAAACCCTTTTAATGAACTTGGTTGCGACCCACTTCAAACGACCCGCACCATCAATTTTAAAATCGTGACCGTTGATCTCCCAAGATCAACGACCCACGATCACCCCATCATTTTTAATTATCCACCCTAACCCTAATCCTCACATTTCACTCTGCCCAGCTTCCCCAAACGCTCTCCTCTCCCCTCCTCTCACACCAAACCCTATATGCCTCCTCCCATATACCCTCAAAACCCGATAAAATCATGAAATTCTTTCACGATCTACTTACCTTATTTGCACTATCTCGTTATCATTCATACGCTCGTGGTATTACTTGGTACTTGCCCTCCGAACCAAGTGCAATTCATACTCATTCTTCAAGATTCAAATGGAAATCCGTCTGTATACACACACAACAAGGATTTACGGGTCCGATTCACCGGGATTCGTGGCTAAATTTCACTACTCGTCAAACTAGTTTTTGTCCGATGTTTTACCTATTCTGATTCAGAATAGGTTTTTCATGTAATTTTCATTTTCCCTACTTGAGCTTGATTGATTTTCTTTCCTTGTTTTTCTACTTAATCAACTAATATATAAACCATTTTCCCATCTTCCCTAAGGCTTAACGACTACTACTAAAACTGTTGTTACCACTACCATTATTCTCTCTATTCTCATTTTTATATACTTTACATTCTTATTTGTGGCCAACTGAAAGCCAAGTCCACTGGAATTGTCTCTAATTACCACTCTAGTGCGAGCACTGCTCAGGGCTCGTTCGAAGCTCCTGTGAACTCTGACGCATTAGGGGTGTGGAATTCGAGTTGTTGTTCTTATTTTCTACTGACATTTGGTGATTTGTCTCTATTTTCTCTTGAATTTGCAACTTGGTAACTGTTCAGTCCCCTACAATTATGTTTCTTTCCTAATTGTGTTCATGCTTCTGAACATCCGTGTTATGTGGACCTTTTTGCAATCGTTCATCAAAACTTGTATCAATTTGCTTATGTTTATTTAGTGTAGCCAATTAGGGAAGAATCCTAGGCTGTTATGCTTATTTGAGGCTGTCATGTTTACGTATGTTTAAATTTCTACATTGACTGTCTAATATTATACCTTTTCTCATGTCTCATTTGGAACGCTTGCCCTGAAATTTTAAGGAATTACTGCCTGCCCAAAATTTGTCTTAGTAAGTTTCTGAATCCTTTATGTAGGCTTTGCTGTTGCACTTATTTACATGAATCTTATGCTTTAACCAAACATGTGGCTTTAATAATTGTAATGTGGTGCATAGAAAAATCTATGCTCTTTATTATTGACTAAGTTCCCAGTTGAATCCTAATACACTTGTTTTCAGTATTGTGCATGGTTGACTGGTTCAAGTCTTGAAATATATTTGCTCTATTTGACCTTAAGTTGGCAATATCTTCTACCATGATTCTTTTGAACTTGGGGACCTCTGTGTTATACTCAGCACAATTAAGATTCTTATTAGTTGTTATAGATCATGCCTACTTGCTTGTTTACTTGCCATTCTCTGACTATGGCTTTGTTAGACTTTCATGCCTTAAATTCCTAGCTTTGAGTCTCTTTTAGGCTAACTCATGCTTTAGTATAATCTTTTTGTTTTGAAAACTAAGCATGTATTGTATTCTTATTACGTTGACCTAAGTGATATGCCTGCTCAACTCTGCTAATGTTGTACATGGTATACCCATTTCGCTTGTTTAGAACCTATATTTTCATTCTTTATGCTAAAACGACTCTATTAAAGTTGTTCTCTATTGATCCTTCATCTTTCATAATTAGATCCCTTGCTTGAAATTGCCTCAGGCTGTTTTTGACCATATTAATGTTTGAAAATTCTTTAAAAGTTTTTTTTTTTAGCAAACTATACTACTAGACTGGGTGCCTAGTAGTTATTTTATTACTAAGAAAATCCAATAACAAAGAGCCTAGGATGTCCTAATAGAGATAGGACAGTAAAGTATGTTATTACATTGTTCCTATTATCAATATTGGTGTTGTGAAGACCAATATTGATATCACAATGAAAGCTATTATCAATCTGCATAATCTAAAATTATTCTAACTACATAATGGTAAGTCCCAACTGAGACATATGCTCAATCGTCCATGCACCTTGCATTGTCTAGCCTGTGTTTGCTAAATTTATCCAAATCAGTGTTGTGCCATATCCCTTATCAATGGCCTTGTATGATCTTCATTTCCTTCCAGTTTAGATAGTTCATCGTAGGTCGCTTCTTCTGATCTTTCATGTTGTTCACAGAACCAATNCGCTATAGCAAATCTCCAGTTTTAGCGATTATCAGAAACTGGTATGGTGGCCTATTGATGCGTCCCTCCTTAGCTCCATGCCTTTACTTGCATCTCTCATCCCTTTGTTGTCCATTTCGCGTGCTATCTTTAGCTGTTCTTCTACTTTCGTCCTCCTCCTTCTATTGTTGTCCCAACTTTTCTTTTCATTAAACAGAATATCACATGTGCCCTGTTCTCTTAAACTTTCTGGGCTTGTTGCTTTGTGATTTTGAATTTTCTTTATCTTCAAATAATGCCTGTTGAATACCTTAACTAATCTTCCAGTGGATTGAGTGCTAGGCACTAATACCACCAGCTGGAATTTTGTCAAGGCATCCAGTAGTACTGTGCTGGTACCTGCAAAACAAACAATAAAGTTAGCTGAGCCTTGGACAATCATGATCTTCTCAAATCTGATTTGATCATGACCATCTAAGATTCCATTAGATTGTTCATGTA
>ML310136.1:0-50329 GCA_005239505.1 Nicotiana paniculata
TCTACAAGGAAGGTGCTCAAACAAATAACGTATGTATGTTTGATATTGTCCATGCAATCTAAAAATATCAGATCTACAAGTAGTTCTAGAGATACCTTTAAATAAAGAATTATAAATCCTTTGAATATACATAATAGGATATGATGAAGAAGCAAAAGAAAAAGGTAGACAACCCAAAGCAATCATTTTTGCTAACTCCTCACGATCCTTCATTTTATCATATTTTATAAGTCCTCCGGTAGTAAGGTTAAGAATTGTTTGATTTCCATCACCATCAGAGCCCCATTCTATGGGATGATCAACTCTCATATGTCTACTAAGAGTCCCAGTCCCCCCTAAATTTCCTCCAGGGAGCTGTTTAAAAGCAAGTTTACGAAGTTTGCATCTAACTTTGTCAGTACCTTCAATTATGTCAAAAAAATTCCAAACCTTACTTCTTTTTCTACGATTAGTAGTCGGAGCCACAGGTGATCTACTAATACCACCACGACCACCACCCCTTGTAGCAACTCCAACACTATCAGGTGTAACTGCTAGCTCATTTTCAATTTCTAATTCATTATCTTCTATTCCAAAATCTTCTTATAATTGTTCATAATCTATATTATCATTAGGCGATGTTTCAGAAACATGTGTAAATGGGGTATTACTATTAATACACGCTCCAGATGATGAAGAACTGCCTCTTTTTTTATTTTTCCTACTAGAAACTTTTCTACACACTCTTTTAGCAGCACTAAGCATATTGTAAAAATTTAAGTATAAGCAAAAATTAAATATGCAAATAAAATAGTAAAAAAGAGAAAGAGTTGGAGGGAGTGCACCAAATTCGGCAATAACTTGAGCACTTGATGATTACGCAATTCCAATGTTACCACGAAGAAACATCAAGTATTTCAATTTTGAAGTTCAATTGTTCAAACTTCAAAATCCGAATGATAAAATAACTTTTACGATAAATTAAATTCCAAAAAAAAGAGCCAAATAAATTTAGAAGATGAATTGAAGATTGGAGAATGAGAGAATGAGAGAAATTGAGATTGAGAAATGAGAGATGAGTGAAGAAATGAAGAAGAGGGGGGGTGTATTTATAGTTTTAGAAAAGGTTAATTTTGTAAATTGAAAAAGTGTTAATTTTTAAAGAAAAAGGCCCAAAAAATGGCTATTCTGCAAATTTGACCGTTGGGCAACGGATTCCTGCAAAGGTGACCGTTGCCCCTATTTTAAGTGGGCCCCACAAGTATGGCCGTTGTACCGGACCGGTTAACCCGGTAAAGTGTACTGTTTACTTTAACCGGTCCGGTTAACCGAAAAAAAAAATAAACGGACCAACCCCCTCTACCCCTCCTACCCAGCCCCAGACCCCCTACATACCGGTCCGGTCTGATTTTAACCGGTCTGGGCCGGTCCGGTTCCGGGTAGGCCCGGCCCGTTAGACACCTTTACTCCCGATCCCTTCGTCAGAAAATTATACTATACATAGAAGCCAAAATTCGATTTGGGCCCCTAAAGCATAGCTTACTGGATAGAAATAGCACGTGTTAGCCACTTTTCGGATTGGTCACTCAAAAATAGCTAGCTAGCATTTGCCAAGTCATTAAAAAATAGCCACTATTTTACTGCAACAGAGACCGATCCAACATAATATATTGGAGCTCGGTGCACCTGTGTATGAATTTCCAGCAGGGGCAGATGCAGAGGGTTAGTAACGGGTTCAATTGAACCCATAACTTTTGACGCGGAGTAAAATTTTGTGTGTAAAAATTCCTTGAAATTGTAAATATAATAAGTATGAACCCATAACTTTAAAAATATAATGGGTTCAATGCTAAAAACTTTATAGTTGAACCCATAAACTTTAAATTTCGGATCCGCCTCTGACTTACAGCATATTGTGCTGGAACTCCAACACTCGAAAAGTTCCAGCGTAATATACTGTAGATTCGAACATCTGTGTATGAACTTCCAGCATATTATGCTGGTCCTCCAATATAATATACTGGAGTTCCAGTATACTATATATTGGAGTTCCAGGATACTTATGCTGAACTCCAGTATATTATGCTGAGTATTTTCGGATTTTGAACAGTGTTTTTGTTCACATTTATCTTTACATAAAAAGTGACTAAATTTTGATTACTTTTGAAACTGTGGCTATTTTTGAATGACCACTTGTAAATCTGGCTATTTTTGAATTTCTCCCGCTTAGTGGTCATGGGGATTCAAAAGCTTTGTGAGGTTATTAGTTCTATTTATCTTTTGATTTTTTAACTTTTTCTTAGAAATTATGTTTCTGCCACTACCCCTAAACTACTAGAAATGGGATACTTAGCCCTCTAGTTATATTTTTGGCACAAAAGTACCTCAATGTTAGCCAAATAATTCAAAAATACTCTTGCCGTTAGTCAAGTAGTTCAAAATTGTTCTCTCCGCTAACGGTTGCTCCAGCTTGGATAGAAAAGGGCCACCTTTTGGTTAGGGTGTCAAAAACGAAATGAAGGGCAAATTTGTCTCATTTTGAATAATTCAAGCGTAAAATTGACTATAGGGATTTATATCGAGGCAGGGTTCAAGTTCAACCCTTGAAAATTGATGATTTCTTGGTACGATGAGCCTTCCCTTAGATGAGTTTTATTTCAATGAATATTGAATACATGATTAAACAAACAACAAAAAAAAACTTTGCTCGTTTCTTGGATTCCTCCTTTTAAAATAGAAAAAAAGAAAAGAAAATTGTTGGAAATTAAAGCAAGCACAGCTCATAATATTTGACCAAAACTATATTCCTATTTCCAAGTTCTTAGCAACGTTAGCATCACTCATAATTAATTGTTCTTTAAACTCTTCTAAACATGGCGCTTCAGAATAAAAGAAATCATGTGCATAGTACATATACTAGTATTATTACCAAATAAAAATCAAGCTTATATTATGTTTGACTTGGTTTTTTTAAAGGTTATAGTTTCACTCGTTATTACAATAAATTAATGGCGTTTATATCGTGAGGGTAGTAGGTCCGCCAGTTGACTAGTCTTCCTAATAAACAGCGGAAGAATAGAATAAAAGAGGAAGGACAATACAATCAAATTAGACTGGCGAAATATTTATACTTTTATAGTAGCGGAACCCGCATTTTTATTAGTGGGGTTTAAATATAAGGAAATAAATTTAATTTAATATATGTACATAATAAATTTATCTAATTATATAGTGTAATTTTCGGACGGTAAAATAAAAAATAAAAAGATCAAGCCAAGATCTGATAAGGCTGGATCGTAAGTACTAAGTACTCGTGAACATATTTGTTTGACTTTGTCGTTGGACCATTAAATGTTTCTGTGTGTGTGAGCCACCATCTCCCCAAGTTGTCAAATAAAGCTTCTTTTTGGATTTTTGGGGCAAAAGTGATTTAGGCTAAAAATTAGGGTGTTTGGTCAAAATTTTTAGAATAAAAAAAAGTATTTTTGAGAGACGCAGAAACAAATCTTGAGAAGCAGAAAAATTATGGATTCTTTTCAAAAAAGGCACTTTTGAAAAAAATACACTTAAATTGGATGGTAATACACTTAAATATTTTTCAAAAGTGCTTCTCAAAAAAGTATTTCCGGGAACAAGCTACTTTTTTCTACTTATCCAAAACTGCTTCTTCTTCTCCTCATAAGCACTTTTTTTCTCCTAAAGGCTTGGCCAAACACTTCAAATTTGAAAAATAAGCATTTTTTTTTGAAAAAGAAGAAGTGTTTTTGAACTTGGAGACTTGGCCAAACAGGCTATTAGAAGCGGTTTTCAAAAGTTTGGTCAAACACTAATTACTGATCAAAAGTATTTTTTAAATTAGTTAGTCAAACACAAACCGATTATTATCCAAAATACCTTTTTGAAAAGTATTTTTAACTTCTCAAATATAAGGAGATTTTAAAAGTTTGACCAAACAAGTTATAATAATCTATTACTACCCCATGAAATATTTGCAATTTGCCATTCTATTTTTTCCAATACACACTCGCGCGGAACGTATAAGAAGGAAATTTTGCTTTTCGAAAAATAGAAGCTAATTTAAACATTCTTTAAATAAGTCAAAGATGTTATTCAAATATTCTGCTCTTCTTTCAGGCAACGGTGAGTAATTTTTGCCTACAGAAATCGAAAATCATATATTGACAGTGTAATTAAATAGTTTCTTTTAGCAATCAATCGGTATAATTTAAGCTGTTATAAAGGTGTCTTGTCTTAGTTTTTAGAGTATTAATTCCTTTTATTATTAATAATTATTATAGTATATCAGTTACCTTTAAGATGACTTAGTAGTGTAAAAAAATTACTATGTCTATATATAGAAGTTAAAGTAGTAATTGAAATATTTTACCATCGACTTAAATCTTGATGGAAAAATTATTCGATATATGTGCTGGTGGAATATAGCAGATATAAAGTGAAATATTCAAAATGCGCACAAGTTAGCTCGGACTCTGCTATCGTAAAGGAAATGGAGTAATAAAATAAAGCGGCTATGATATAAGATTTATGTTCATTCCAGGTACTGCTTGTTTGGATGGTTGTTACCTATTGTATTGTATCGTATTGTTACTTTAAATACGATGTTTGTTTCAATTATTACTTAAATTTTATTGTATTGTATCGTTAAATCCGTCGTTACGTAACGACGAAATGTGCCACTCTATGTAATGACCGATTTGATGTGGTCGCGTCGTTACCTTGTCTTTTTCTCTTAATCTCACCTTTCATTACTATTAAATAATTTTATTTTATCATTTACTCAACCTTTTTATATACCGTATCATATTTTTTTATATATAATATTGCAAGTTTATTCTTCATATTGCTGGTGTGTGATTGCATAAAACGACGTTTAACAACACAATCTATCCAAATATGGTATTCATCAAACGATACAGTACAATACATTATGAAACAATACGTAACAAGCATATCCATAAAAACAGAAATACATATGATTTATAATACTAGTTTGACAAAATATCTATTTTTTAATTTTAAAAAAAGGTTGTGAAAGCAATCAACTAACCAACTGAACTAATTAAGCATGATGTGGAGAACATTCTGGGAACCTAACTCCATTTACCCAACAATAATCATAAATCATGTATTTCTTTCTGAAATTCCTCATAAGCTGCAATTGATGAGGGTCTATTTTTGGCCTATTCAAGGGATTCAGAACTGGAGACAATGTGCAATTATTGCCTGTTTGGTAAGGACAACCAGAAATATTGAAATCTTGATAATAAGCAATAAATGGTGCTTTATTCCAATCAATAGTTCCAGCCCAAATCACACTGTTTGAATTCCATAGGCTTGCTTCTATCCACATTGGTTTTGATGGGAACTTTAATCCTCTCATTGTGTTGTTCTTGAATGACCTTATTGCTATGTTGTCTACGAACCACCTACAAAAAAACCAAGGACAACAAGTGCATGTAAATGTTATAAGAGTTTTAACCTCTGTGCACCAACAATTTTTTTAAAAAAAATTGAAGAATTAGCTTAGCCGTTCAACCAGTCGCTTAAACTAAAAAGGTGGGCTTATATCACTATACAATTAATGTATAATTTATGTATACTACATAGAATAAGTAACCAATGAAGTTATTAAGGGTAGTTTCAACCTCTGTGCAGTAGCAGAGCCATGATGTTTAAAAAATAAATAAAAATAAACGTACGAAAAAGACAAAGGAATCCAACATCTTATATATATACACAATTTTTTGTACCTTATATATATGCACTGTGTAATTTATTGGTGAAGGAGGGGGGGGGGGGGGGTCGGATGAACCCCTTCCATCCCATAGCTCCAACACGGCCTCTATGCACCAACAATTTATTTATTTATTTATTTTTGAAGAACTAACTTAAATAGTCGCTCAACTAAAATAGCGGGCGGATGTGTGTGTATATATATACAAAATAATAAAACCAGCTAGGTACGAGTTTAAGAAAAAAGAGACATGCCTATGTGTCGAGTAGGTAGCGCAACTCGTTTTCCTGTCATGAGTTTAAGTTTTATACACAATGCGTATAAAAGATAATAAATACAATTAAATCGCTTCAAAGTAAGAGTAATTAATTAAGATGAATCTTTATTATAAGCATAATTTGAAAATTAGACAAAAAAATATTGATTAATTTTCTATAAAAAAACTTACACTACATGGTGGGGACTGAAGAGAATTTGATAAGTATGATAATCCCGAGAAGGATCAAAAGGAAGTTGGTAGACTTCCTCTCTGCCACCCATATCGTTAGTAAACAAATTTGTCTGCAATTTCCCTTCTGTTCCAATAAATTCAAAGTCAATTTCGTCGTGATTCCCTTGAAATTGATTTTCTGAAATTAGCTGCAATATATATACATAAAAAAACATCCACTTTTCAGTGAAGGGTTATACTCATAATATACAATACTTTTTAATATATAAAAAAAATATAAAAAATTACATAGAAACTTGTGATAACTCCATAGGTCTTCTTGTCTGGTATTTTCATCCTCATTGTAACTAATCCAGATTCATATTGTAATTTGGACTGGAATCCAGCTCCTGCATATATAATTAACCATTTCATAAAAGTCATAAATAAATGTCACTATATATTTATTGAAAGTACAATAAATGCCGGTCAATAATTTTGCGATATTTTAAAAATTATCATAAAATCCAATAAAAAAATGTAGATAGTGACTTTGTTCTGAATTAAACAAACAGAAAAAAATAATCTAAAAAGATAATTTTGAGCTACCTGAGGATGTGTCCAAAAGAAGTTGAACTTCAGTATCTTGATTAAAGAAAGTTATATGGTTTTGACCCCATAAGGGATAATAATTTTGGTAAAAGTCAACCAAAGCATAAGTTGGTGACAGAGTAATAAAAATCAAAAGACAAATAATTACAATATTCAACCCAAAAGTAGCCATTGGGAGAGAAATACAACTTGTCATCAAAGTAATCACAAATTTACTGACTTTTAATTAAGTTTATTCTCTGTGTTCTAAACTACTAGTAATGTTTATAGTAAGTTATTTTGATGGTAATATTATCTGTGTAAATTTATTGTTTGGATTATTTTTGCCGTAGGTAAATCAACAGACTGTTGACCAACAGAATGTTTGAATTTTTCTACCTTTAATGTTTGAATTTTTCTACATTTTTTTCATTATTGGATGTATATGATAAGGGATTGTCATCAGTTTATTGCCTAGTTGAACGTATGATTATAGATTGTGATAAGTCCCATATATCGTCAG
The DNA here is from genome assembly GCA_005239505.1 of Nicotiana paniculata. Classification (NCBI taxonomy): domain Eukaryota; kingdom Viridiplantae; phylum Streptophyta; class Magnoliopsida; order Solanales; family Solanaceae; genus Nicotiana; species Nicotiana paniculata. Next base: position 7,279 of record ML310136.1, read on the forward strand.
AATGGAGACTTGCTTACGTAAATACCATTTTAGCTCACTTATATATAGTAAAAGTTAATTAAAATACCTTTAACTTCTAACAATTAAATATGAGTACATATATGAAATACTTATTAGTTTCTTTCTTTGATTTTTTATTCGGTGTTCGATATTTATTTTGGAAGCCAAAGTAGTCCGGATCACCTCGCCTCTTGTCACGACCCAATTTAGGATCGTGACTGTCGCGCCCTTTTTTCTCGCGAAATCGGGTTTCAACACGTGACAACTCTTTTAAGGAAGGTTATTAAAAGAGAGAGTCGCCACCTAATGAATTAAGGTGCGTTAGAGCACCTATTTGCAGATAACTCTGGATTAACCAGTTTGTGTCACCAAAGATCGGGTAATGGCTCAAATTACCTTAAGGAGAAGATGTTAGGCACTCCTCGAGGTCCACAACGGTGGATCTCGGCCGAACTCGAATTATATGAATTAGTCTAAGAGAAGAGAAGCAATTTGGACAAACAAAATAAAATGATTAACTTTAAACAAAGGTGGGGGGATCCTACGTTTCTTAGCCTAAAGGATCACTCGTGCAACATAAATAATACTTTGTAACTCCCTCAAGATGCGGATGTTACTCATATTATTCAGCGACACAGACAATCATCTCCTGCTACCCGATTACTATCTTTAAGTTGTTTACCGAAAGCGCACTAGTCAATTCTAAGTCGTACTCTATGCGTGCACTACCCGTCCCATGCTTATGGTCCATGAGGCATTTGGACCTCTATTTCAGGGTGGTTCTAGACTTCAACTCAGATTGCTCAAAAGGGAAAATACTAGGCGACATACAAAAAATTTTGGACTTTCACATATAAGCAAATAAGGGCTCAAGTTAGCCTCCACCATTAGACAACAAATACACGCGAAACTGATTAACATTGACAATTGCAGATTTGCACCAGTTAAGGTTGTAGAAACCTATAGGCAGGATTTCTATGTGATACTGAGTTAATGAGCAGACAGTTTATATGCAGAAGCCATTCTTTAATACGCTTTCCAAAAGCCTACATAATTTGCCTACTGATTTTAAGCATAAGTGGATTAAACCTATATGCATGATGTTGATGAATATGGTAATCACAGAAGAATATTCAGAATTACTTATTTAGTCCTATATGCATGTTTTCTAGTGATGATAATGACACAGTGTTGAAAACTCATGAATAAACGAGCAAGATGATAATTAAACTGGTTCAAACCTACATGCATGATTTCTACAATTAAAACTGATTTTAGATCCTATAGACATGATTTCTAGAATTTGTGAATAGGGCAGCATGTAAACATAATCCGGCACGCTCATTGAATCATACAATTTTCTATAGGCATGATTTCTAACAAGCAGAAATAGAACACAATTGAACCAAGTGATGAACCTATTAGGCAAGATTGCTAATATATAATGATTAAACATAACAGAATACCTATAGGCATGATTTCTAATACACGACAACTGAACGTACAATAACACATTATTGAACCTATAGGCAGGATTTCTACCCAATTTAATACAAGTATAATATAAAAATCCCTTTTTCAATTTCACTAATACCCCAAAATGTTATTACAATAATTATTACAGACCCATAATGAATAACATAAATTACATATTAGAATAGCTATAGGGAGCCTACAGCAGGCCCAAAATACACCTGGACAGGCCAGACCTTCATTCTCACAATTCACAACAGCCCCAAAGTTACATAGTCATAGACATAAAGCAGCCAGGAATTGAGTGATTCACCCAGTGAGCACAAGACAGAGTTGAGAATATAGAACCAAGGCCCTAGTGTGTCAGAGTTCCCAAGGGCTTCAAGAACCCAGGGCAGTGCTTACACTAGGGTGGTTAACAAAGACAATTCAGAGGAAGGATTAGGTCTCAGATAAACCCCGAGCAGTGCTCACAATAGGGAGGCCAAAGGACAGAACCTAGATAGCCTTGGCTTGCAACCGACTAAGAATGGGATTCAAAAGAGCTTAGGTGACAAGGAAAGAAAGGACCAAAATTGAGAAAACAGGAATTGGGGATTTAAAAAGACCTGACCAATCTGAGTTAACAAGCAGATACTTAAACAAATAATAGAACTTAGAGAAAACAAGCTTAATGAAAATGATAAACATGCTCCACATTATAGCACAACAACAATCACATGCTAAAGAAAAGTTGGCAAAGAACATGTTTGCAGATTTGGCAAGATCATAGGTGCAGAATAAGTTAAAACATGGCTGAATTAGGATGAGTACATAACCTAGTGTTATTATCAATAAAAACAGGACAACATTGTGATGAGTCAAATAATCATAGAAGCGGAAGGGCATCATGCTAGAAGAGGGGTGAAATTACAATTAAGACATCTATACAAACTATTCTTCAAAGTAACTGGTAACATTGTCATAGCGGTCTAACAAAAGATGATCCAGTTTGCATCAAAGGTTAAAGCAGTAGTTCGAACATGATGAGATAACTATTCCAAATTGCAAGCAAACACTAGAAGGGTGTGGGGTCGAGTGATCATGTTGACACAATAGCAGAGAGGCAGATTATAACTAGTGTGAGAGTCTTAACACATGCTAACACAAATGTGAGGCATTCACTACAAAGATTCAGGAAAAATGAGTAAACATGTTCATATGCATTCAGGAATCAATACACTAACTGAATATACCTTAAGAAAGTTCAGATAACTTTAGAACTGGTAATATTAGGAGCAATAGTGTTAAAGAGACTAAGACATACGGATTTGATAGAGACATGCCTAAACATCATTCAAAAACATATTGAATCATGGGTTCAGTAGTAATAACATATGCCAATCAGAGACATGTAAGAATGAAATTGCAGAAGCCAAGTGACTCACCAGTTAAGCGAAAAAATGCACAAAAATAATAGAAGTCCACCGTATATGGCAAGATCTTAGGACTGAATGGCCTTGGCTTTCAACCGGCCGAAGTCAGAGTATAAAATGCAAAACCAGGATAACTTTAGGTCTAGTAAGGCTGTATTGAGTTCAGAAAGAAGTATCGAAGCTGCTCTAAAGGGAGTGGGGGAATGGTTTATATAGTGATAGAAATCAACACATAAATATGGAAAACAAATCATTCAGATGCAAGTAGGTTAGAAAGCAAATATTTCGGAATCAATTAGAGGTAATTTAGGGCACAAATCAAGGATTCAGTAAATCAGGAAAACAACAACAAGAGAGAATTGCAACAACAACAACAACATACCCAGTAAAACCCCACTAGTGGGGTTTTGGGAGAGTAGATTGTACGCAGACCTTACCCCTACCCTGAAAAGGGTAGAGAGGTTATTTCCGGGAGACTCTCGACTCAATCAAGAGAGAATTGCAATTATAAGAAATGCATTGAAAATATTTAAAACCTCATATTGATATAAATGACACATTTATGTGATTAAATCATCATAAAATGATTTGGAAGGTGATTATTAGATATTTATATAATAAAATACAGAAATAAATTAGTTTAAAGTCTTTAAAATTATGAAAAATTATAAAATATACTTGTATAAATCAAATGATGATGCATATGCATTATTTTTAAAGTGTATATATATATTTGAAAAATGTGAGGGAAAAATTGGATATCAACATCTACCCCTCTTTACCCGAGAAGGATGAAAGAGTTGTCGGGTAAAGATATGATGACTGATTTTGACCGAATGAGGTGATTTTGAAAAATATTGGCCGGACCCTGGTTTCTGAGCTGCCTACATATCCCTGGTTTTACAGGAATCAAGCCATGTGTAGTTTTGGATCCAACGGTGGAATAAACTGATGAAGTTATTGTAAGAACGAACAAGATATTTTGGGCAGGACAATATCGGTATTGGGAATGGTTATGGATATTCGAATGGTTATCGGCTGGGAATGGGTAACGAGCGGTGATTGGTTACGTTTGAAATAGTTGCAAGGTATGAACGTTGAATGAGAACTGGAGCGAAGATTGCTCCCGTTAGGAGAACGGTTACTTCTCGGATCACCTGCAAACTTTAAATACGATGCACACAAATACATATAGATTGCATGAATGTAAACATGATGCAAATTCTCGTTGGACCATGGAGATCGTCTTTGGATAGTGAGGATGATGTCTTTAGACCATGACGTCCCAGGCCATGAATTGTGAGATAGGGGATTCGCAAGCCATGAAGTGGTGTTCTCGGGCCATGAGGATGGTGCCTCTGAACTATGATGCCCTTGAATAATGATGTGCAATATTGAGAGATCCTCAGGCCACGACATGGTGTCTTACGACTATGAGGATGATGTCTTCGGACTATGACACCTTCGAAAAAGTTAGCTATAATTTTAGCCCATGAGATGCAAAGACATGATGCTTGAGATGAAACAAAACAAAGCTTAGTCTTGTGTAAGATCGTGGGCAAAGCTTAGTCCCGAGAGAAGAGAATAATGCAAGGTTTTGAACACCGCAACATTTGTGGTTATGCAAGGAGAGACAACGCTTAGCCTCGTGCAAGATTGGAGACAATGATTAGTCTCGTGCAAGATTGGAGATGATGCTTAGTCTCATGCAATAGAAAGGAAGATCCTAGACTTATGTAGTCGAGGAGGCAGGGCTTAACCTCATGCAAGATTGGAAGACAATGCTTGGTCTCGTGCAGTGGGAAGACAAAGCTTAGCCTTATACAGTTGAGGAAGAAGGGCTTAGCCTCATGCAAGATTGGAGACAATGCTTAGTCTCGTGCGATGGGAAGGCAAAGCTTAGACTTATGCAGTTGAGGAGAGAGGGCTTAGTCTCATACAAGGATGGAGACTGGGCTCATGCAATAGGAAAGGCAGAGCTTAGCCTTATGCAGTTGAGGAGGCAACGCTTAGCCTCATGCAAGGTGGAGCTGAGCTTAGTCTTATGCAATGGGAAAAGTAGAGCTTATCCTTATGCAGTTGAGGAGGCAGGGCTTAGACTCATGCAAGGTGGAGACTGAGTTTAGTCTCATGCAATGGGAGGTCAGAGCTTAGCCTTATGCAGTTGAGAAGGCAGAGCTTAGCCTCATGCAATGATGGAGACTGGGCTTAGTCTCATACAATAGGAAAGGTAGAGCTCAGTCTTATGCAATTGAGGAGGCAGGGCTTAGCCTCATCCAATGTGGAGACTGACCTTAGCCTCATGCAATGGGAAGGCAAAGCTTAGCCTTATGCGATTAAGGAGGCAGGGCTTAGCCTCATGCGAGATTTGAGACAATGCTTAGTCTCATGCAATGGACAAATAGTAGGTAGGAACAAAGTATTTCTTAGCTGGAGATTTATTTGCACTTAGCAGCTTTTGTCGTTATGAAGATAGTGATCCTATGATGTGCACGTACTTGCGGCTATTCCTTGTTCCTGCATCCAAAGGAAAATTGTGAGTTTTACGGGGAGGTTGGTTCATGCCTTCTCCTACTTGCTTTGCTTTGCTCCGCATTGAAATCCCGCTCGAGTTACCATGGGTAGCATCCGGATAAAAATAAAGTTTTCAAAAAACATGCGTGCATAGTTATTTAAAACACAGTAATATGCAATATTAAATATATTAGATGAACCAGTAACTGTGATACTATCAGAGACATTGCGACCTCCTCGTCGTAGAATTTTGAGGGTCTTACTCAAAGTTCTGCCCCGATTATTTAGACGATTTTCTGGCTGTTCCACATACGGTGCCGTTGGCTGAACTTGCTTCGGAATTTTGAGGGTCCACCTCAAAATTCTCTCCCAATTTCTGATTGTAGGGAAAATAAAATTTTTATTGAATTGTGACCGAACCCACAGGGCTGCCTACGTATCCCTTCTTAAACGGGAATCAGGTCAAGCGTAGTTCAGTTACATCAAATGAAGGAATGTAAACAATCCTAAACATAGTATCTCTTGAATGCGCCCGAGTTGATAGGTTTTGGCCAAATTTCTCCATCCATTTCTGCAAGTATGAGCACTCCTCTTGTTAGTACTCTGTGAACCATGTAGGGCCCTTGCCAATTGGGTGAAAATTTCCCTTTGTCTTCATCTTGATGCGGGAAGATACGCTTCAGCACTAGCTGCCCTGGTGCGAACTGTCTGGGTTTGACCCTTTTGTTGAAAGCTCTGGACATTCTGTTATGATAAAGCTGACCATGACACACTGCATTCATTCTTTTCCGTCAATGAGAGCTAATTTCTCATAGTGACTTCTTACCCACTCTATGTCACTGAGTTCGGCTTCCTGTATAATTTTCAAGGAAGGAATTTCTACCTCGGCGGGAATGACTTCAGTACCGTAGACTAGTAAGTAAGGAATTTCCCTAGTTGATATGCAGATTTTGGTACGGTATCCCAATAAAGCAAATAGTAACTTCTCGTGCCACTGCTTGTGATTCTCTACTATCTTCCTTAGTATCTTCTTAATGTTCTTGTTGGCAGCCTCCACGGCTCCATTCATTTGGGGCCGGTATGCTGTGGAGTTCTTGTGCTTGATTTTGAAGGTCTCGCATATAGCTTTCATGTGATGACCCAAAGGGTCATCTTATGAATTAAAACTCTATTTCGGGATCATTAGCCTTAAAAAGATTAATTTTAGTTATCTCGATTTACGTGCGCAGTATGGGTGTAAAACCGGAAAGCTTCTATGTGAAAATATGAGAAATAATAATTTTGAAATTTAAAATTTGGTTTTAGTTGACTTTGGTCAACATTTTGAGTAAATGGACTCGGATCTGTGTTCCGATGGTTCTGGGAGGTTCGCAGTAAAATATGGGACTTGGGAGTATGCCCGAAATTGAATTTCGAGGTCCCTAGCCTTAGAAATCAATTTTTGAAGAAAATTATTTTGCTGGATTTTTAATGAAATAAAGAAATGAATTAATGTTTGAAATCATTGGTATCGGGCCCGTATTTTGATTCCGGAGCCCGGTACAAGTTTGTTATAATACTTAAGTCTTATATGTGAAATTTGGTGAGAATCGGAGTTGATTTGACGTGATTCAGACGTCCGATTGAGAAATTGTGAAATTGAATGTTCTTGAGGAAAATCATGAGTTTGAGGTTAAGTTCATAGTTTTTGATGTTATTTTGATGATTTGATTGGACGATCAAGTCCATATGATGTTTTTAGACTTGCGTGCATGTTTGGTTTGGAGTCCCGAGGGCTCGGGTGAGTTTCGGGTAGGCTACAGAGTGATTAGAACTTAGAAATCTCAGCTGTGCATCTGGTGTCTGTCACCAAGTATATGATCTCGCAATTACGAGATCATGCTTCACAATTGTGAAGTCAACAAACCTGTGCGACATTTTTGTCGCAAATGCGAGTTTTTGGCCGCAAATGCGAAGGCAACAAGATTTCAAATTGCGAACCCCTAATCACAATTGTGATAACTGCAGCCTTTTAAGTGAGATTTTAGATGGGATTTTTACCAATTTTTCAATTCTCTCAAACCCTAAACCTCCATAGGCGATTTTCCAAAGACCCAAACTTCTCCAAATCATTGGTAAGTGATATCTAAGTAATTCCTTTCAATCCTTAACAACTTTTTACAAGATTTCATAATAGAATCTAGAGTTTTCATGGTAAAAATTGGGATTTTTTGGTAGAACTTAGGAATTTCGAAATTTGGGAATTTAGACCTCGAATTGAGGTCGGATTCCAAAACCAATTGTATATTCGGGCTTGGGGGAGAATGGGTAAATGAATTTTGGCCCGAACCTCGAGTTTAGACCAAGTGGATCCGGGGTCGATTTTCATATTTTGATAGGAAAACCATGATTTTTTTCATTAAAGTTAATGCCTTTAGCAATAATTAATAATATTGAACCAATTGTGATTAGATTCGAGCGGGTTAGAGGCAAATTATAAAGAAAAAGCTGTGCTTGAGTGTTGATACCCAATTTTTCCCTATATTATTTTTAAAATGCATATATGAACATCAATTAATATTTTTCATAATTTCTGCATTTTTTAAGGATTTTCAATTAATTCATCCCAGTATTTTTATTATATATAAATAGTTACCAATTGCATCGCAAATGGTTTTATAGTAATATTAGTGCTTAATTTTATCATTTATATATATACTAAGCTGTAATTATTTCTTGAACAACCATATTTACATTTTTAGGGTTATAATTGCAATAACTTTGCAATAATAGCCCACATGTGCATAATTACCTTATTTCACAAGAAAATGATCTTTTATATTTTTATAATATTAAGTAATTATTTTAAATTATTTTCATGCATAAATATAAATTTTTATCATTTATTAGCTATTTTTACGAATTATTTACCAAATTGATTGGGTATTTAACAAATACTCACTTTTAATTCCGGACCTTAGCCCAAATTATTACCCCAGCCCAATTAGAATCACAACCCAATACCCAAAACCTAATTCTTCCAAACCGCCCCAACCCCATATGGAATCCTGGCCGTTGATCTCAGAAGATCAATGTTCCAGGATCCATTTCCTTTTTTAATTACACCGAACGACCCTAAACCTAATCATTTTCCCAATTCCGCCGCCCCTAAATCGCCTCTTCCTCTCTTGTCTCTCAACCTTCCCCTAACCCTAGCCCGCTCTCACCTGAACCCTCTTCAATCCATGGGGTTCCGCTTCGATCTTAGGTCTTATCTGGCCTCCTACCTTTACTAGTGGTATGGTTTTTATGTTATTTGATGGAATCTCGAAGAGATTCAACACAGACTTGGCTTCAGTCCTTCATTTTCTTGATGAATCTGCCTGTGTTTATCTCTATGTTTGTGAGTAATGTTATCTTCATGTTTATGGCTCAAATCTATGGTTCCAAACCAGATTTTCTTCCCATCTCTGTCATTTTTAAAACCCTAGTCTCTTGCTACTCGAATATGTTCAGATCCTTGTAGATCTGAGATAATTTTAAGTTTTATTTAATATTTCTCTTTAAAAACTTTCTGTGTTCTCTTATTATTAACTGATTTTGTTTTCTCTAAAGCTAGGGTTTCATCCCTTTAAGTTTCTGCAAAAATACTAAATTTTTTCTAAGTGTTCAACTCTGGTTTTCTTTACTTACTCGACTGATTCTCATGTCTATGTTCTAAACCCTAGGGTTTCTGCTTATCTCATTGATTGTTTCAATATTTGTCCGTTATTCTTTAATTAACAGAGATTAATTGATTTTATTTGACTAATTAGGTTCAAAATTATATTATTCTGCTATGATTGTTACTTTCTGTGATTTTTACCTATTTTCCTTATTTGTGAAACATAAATTGGTACTACTTTCCTTAATTATGCTATTGATTGGATTTCTTGATTCTAATTTCTTCCAACCGACTTATAAATGGCCTATGACTTATTTCTTGCCTTATTTAAACCCCAATCTAAGCTGTTAATTGATTCTCCCCAATTTAAGGGTTCTTTCCCGGATTCTGTTGAGTTATTTGATTGAGTTTAGCCACAATTAACGGGTTGATTTTACTTGTATGCCTTATTTATAATCTCTAATATTCTTTGCCTTATTTGTTTTACCCTGCTAAGTGCTATATAATCCCCCCCCCCCTTTTTGATTTTGAAAACATACGAACACACTTAGAAATACACAGAAACACAAGCACACAAAATATTACTCACACACACTCTCCATTGTAATTCTTTCTGTTACTTGTGTTTGCTGCACTGTCTAGCCGGCTGAAAGCCAAGGTTAGACTATTGGATTCAACTTGCCTTCACCTTCCTGCTTGCTATCTTTTAACTGGTATGCCCCTATTTCTGTTCTCATTCTCTCTTCTGTATGCTATGTAGTCAGTTTTATTATGAATTCCAATATGCTTTTATTTTGAAATCCGATTCCTAACCATCTTTTTCATTAACCACTATGCCTTAGTTCTTACTATTTTATGTTGTTCCATGTATTTTATAGTAATAGTTTATTTCAGATTCGATGCTCCTGTTTGCTATGTCGTTCCTGTCTATCTCCTTCTCAACTGGCATGCCTCCATTCCTGTCCTGTCCAATATGCTTCTATTTTGAAATCTGATTTCTAACCATCTTTTTCATTAACCACTATGCCTTAGTTCTTACTATTTTATGTTGTTCCATGTGTTTTATAGTAATAGTTTATTTTATGTTCTTACATGCTCCTATTTGCTATGTAGTTCCTGCCTATCTCCTTCTCAACTAGCATGCCTCCATTCCTGTCCTGTTCTATGTGCTGATAATTTACCTTATCATGTTCCTGATCAATTCATGATTTCTGTATACTTCTTTCAAGACTAATGTGCTTTAAATTCCTGCTACCTTTTCTGTATGGCTATCTGATTATTCATTTTAACATCAGCATGTTTCTCGCTACTAAATACAGGTCTATATGGTTCCACCTAGTAATAGTTAATAAACTAAGTCAACTTCAGCAATGTGAAACCTTGTTTGACTCAATTGTTGCAAAAATATGCAATTTAGCCAAAAATGCAATTGCAATTATAAGAAATGCACTAAAAATATTTAAAACCTCATATTGATATAAATGACACATTTAGGTGATTAAATTATCATAAAAATAATTTGGAAGGTGTGTAGACAATAAATTGCATCGAGAAAATAAAATCAAGACCGAAAAATATTGCAACAATCGTAGTATTTTATTTCGAGTAATTTGAGTGTACAATCTCTATGAATCCTCTGATTCTACTTTTCTAGTATAAATTCAAGGTCCTTTGAGCTTGATCTTGAATTTGAATTTTGATTTATCCGTCGCAAACACTTTGATTGTTGCCACGAATTGTATCACGAACAAGTAGCCTTGATCTTGAACGCCTTGTACTTGATTTGACTTTGTTCTTGATCTTGAATACTTGAATTATTCTTCGTTCTTGAGCTTCAACTTGATTTCTTGAACTTTAACTTGATTGCTTGAAGCTTGAAACTTGTAGAGAAATTTGCGGCGTTTGATCCACGAGCTCTTTCTTGATTCTTGTTATAACTTCTGGTCCCTTTCTGGGTTATGAAGACCCATATTTATAGTTGTGGAAAGGAGGAGTTGGGATAAGAACAAACTCTTTCCGACCAATCAAATTGAAGTGTGACAAGGCCGCATTTGATTGGCCAGAACATGTCACTTGCACACGCGGTTTCATTGGCCCTTTAATTTGACTTGGCATGCCTTGTCATTTTGACACATGGCACAATCCTATTGGCTCTTCTGCTTGACTTGGCGTGCCACGTCATTTGACATGTGGCACCAAACTGGGCCTCTAGGAAGATGACATATTGGGCTTAATGAAGTGGGCTCATCACTTTAGCCCAATTAAATGGGCTAGCCCAATGAATTAAGACTTAATTATTTAATCTATATATATTGGATTGTATAATTAATCCAGTTATATCAACCCATAATATTTATTTGGACAAATATATTTTATATATAATCCAAATTATTTTATTGGATTTAGTTTCGATAAAATTTATATGCTTACAAGGTGATTATTAGATATTTATATAATAAAATACAGAAATAAATTAGTTTAAAGTTTTTAAAATTATGGAAAACTATAAAAGATACTTGTATAAATCAAATGATGATGCATATACATTATTTTGAAAGTATATATATATATATATGACGAAAAAAATTGGGTATCAACAGTGACCGGCGCTTGGGAGCAAGTGCTCCCAAGTAAGCATCATCTGTATTTTACAGAAAATCGGACAGAGTTTCCCCTGTTTTGGACTATCCAAAAATTTTTCTATCTCAAAATCAACAACCAACCATCCTAATATCAAACCAAACAATTGAATACTTATCAATTAACCAAAGTAAATCTCCACCATTACTAACCAACCCACGAACAACCAAAAATACTAATTTATCTCCAATTCCGATAGTAAAGAACGATACTCAACATAAGACTATAATAACAAAAGAATAATCATGACATTAAAATAATGACTATGGAGCGATTCTAAGAGTTCAATAAAAAGACCATTACAATAAATAAAATCTCCGCCCACGCGAACAAGTGCGAGGCTCACCAAGAGTTCAATAAAAAGACCATTACAATAAATAAAATCTCCGCCCACACGAACAAGTGCGAGGCTCACCAAGAACTATCAACCTGTGCGCTGTAATTAACGAAATCCTCGCCAGCGTCAACTGCTGTCTCTGTAAAACAAATTAGCGGGGAGTGAGTCGCTAGCTCAGTGAGTAATAACACTTAAGTACAACCATTTTTATTGGGGACAAGTCTGAAAACATGCTAGTATATTAAACAGGAAATATCATAAGAATGCCCTTTCAGAAACAATAACCAATAATCTGTCTCATTATGTGTTACATATAATATAAATCAATTGACAATTCGATAATTTTCACAACCCATTTTTTTCCTCTGTAAAACGTCGTGATGGCACCTAGTCGCTATTACTAGATAAGCCTAATAATATCGAATAACAGAAATAGAGCAATAATTAACAACTAGCTTCAATAGAAATAATATACTGATAAGGATGCCCCTCGGCATGTACAAGTAAACCATCACTCGTATATACATATTACTCTTAAAACCCGGTAATCACGAGTCACAAGCTCTAAGAATTTGTCTAACTGTCTCCTATACATAATGTCTAAATAGATAAATGATGTTTTAGACGTCAATACCACACAATTATACAAGTTAATTGTGAGGTACCCAATTTTTCGAGTGCTGTCTCAATAGAAGAACCTGGTTCTTCTTGATGTACTTACTTCTACTGTTGCGGAATATTAAAAGCAGTAAAGTAAAAACACAAAGATTTTTACGTGGAAAACACCTGGCTCAAAAGGTGAAAAAATCACGACCTACTCCTCAGTAGGATTTGCTCAAACACTTCACTAAAAACTCTGAGCCAAACGGACTTACAAAATAAACTCTTTTGTAATCCTAGGACTAACTCTAATCCCTTTGTAGTAACTAGCCCCTAGATAATTTCTACAAGCCTCAAGTTAACTCTAACTTGAACAATGCGACCTATTACAATTGCTTCTATGAAAGCTGAAAAGATACATTATTAAAACTCCTACTACAATCAACTAGACTCAATAATTAATCAGATGGAACTGGTTCTTCTAGTTGAACGGTAGCCTCTAAATCGCACAATGATTCTGCTAGAAAATAACTCTGGGAACTTTGCTTTCAGATTTTGATTAACTTCAGCTTTTGTGCATGTAGAATTCCAGCAGAAATACATCAAGTATTTATAGAGTCAGTTGTTGATCTTGTCGTCCAATTCTAGTCCAACTCTACCTGGGTGAACAAATTCGTATCAAACTCAACTTCCTTTTGTTACTTTCCTTTCTGAATTCGACTTCAATCTTCTCATCAGTTTGCAACCTTTTCGCATTAGGAGACAATATCTTGGTTAATTGATATTTCACATTCACAAATATCTCCTATGCATATACGGTTCATGTGCCAGCTATTCAGTTCAAGATGTGTGCTCTGATGGACCTGGTTCAACTGGTCAGCCATTTGTCAATCTTCAAAACATGCAGTGACATGGGTCAACAATAAAGGAGGGAAAACGCTATACGGGATAGAGGGGGACTCCGAGGATCTACGGGCGCGTGCATATGTACCTTGAAGTCTCCGGTAAGCTGATACGAGTGCACTAATGATGAGGCAGGTAAGATGTACCTGGATCTGCACACGAAAAATATGTGCATGAAGGGCGTGAGTACACCACAATGGTACCCAGTAAGTGCCAAGCCTAACCTTGGTGGAGTAGTGACGAGGTCGGATCAGGGCCTTACCGAAACACAGACAGAGTTCAATACTGAATCATGGAAATATCGCAGTAATAAAGACTGAAATATAACAAGGAAAGAATCATGGAAAAAGACAATAGCTCATAACACAACAGTTCAATAGGGGGATCTCCCGAGATACCGTCTCGTAGTCCCAAACGTAAATGTGCAGAGAGATCTCCCAGAATACCGTTCCGTAGTCTCAAATTAAATATGCAAGATAAAGGGGAATCTCTTGGAATACCGTTCCGTAGTCCCAAAGTAAATATGCAGTACAAAGGAGATATCCCAGAATACCGTTTCGTAGTCCTAAAGTAAATATGCAGCCAAACAACAAGATTTAATAATCATGGCACGAAGTTTTACAATTTATCCTAAGTACAAGTTAAGGAAGGCAGGTAAAGCCACTAAACATGCTACACTTAGTTCAAGTGAACAGTTAAGGCAAGTAGGCATGCTTTCTTAGCCTAACAGAATGCTACACAAGCTAATACGTTCAATAAGAGGAAAGGCATGTTACTTTATAATGAAAATTGGGTTTTACAACAAATAGCCCGTGTGTACTCGTCATCTCATGTACACGGCGCTCATATAACAACAATAGTACCAATCCTAAGGGGAGTTCCCCCACACAAGGTTAGGCAGGCCACTTGCCTCGAACTAAGCTCAAATCAATCCGAAATTACGCTCTTTCCATGAATATCCGACTCTGAATGGCCCGAATCTAGCCAAAATCAATTACATAACATAGATACAACTACAAGAAACTAATCTAGCGAACGGAATCAAAGTAAAAGCAAGAAATTGGAAAATCGCTCAAAAAGCCCCCCGGGCCCATGTCTCGAAATCGAGTAAAAGTTACCAAATAAGAACACCCATTCACTCATGAGTTCACTCGTACAAAAATTATCTAAATCCGACGCCTAAATCTCACTCAAAACTCAGATTTTTGGTTGGGGAACTTTTCCCCCATTTCCCAACTTCCTCACTCAAATTCCTTAATTAGATGAAGAATACAACAATAGATTAATGAATTATGATCAAAATCGAGTTAGGAATCGTTACCCCAAAGCTCTCCTTGAAAATACCTCAAAGAATTGCCAATTTCCGAGCTCCCAAATCCAAAAATGAAGAATGAATTTCAAACCCTCAAACTCTCTCTTTTCTGCCCAGTGATTTTGCTCCTGCGACCTTATCATCGCACATGCAGTGCCTCTTCTGCGGCTAGGACTCCGCACCTGCGAGTTTTCATTAAAACTCTAGAGTTCGCACCTACACGCCTATGTTCGCATCCGTGGATGCGCTTCTGCGGCTACTTGTCCACTTCTGCGGAACCTTGGATCCTTCTCACCACCGTATCTACAACTACCCTTCCGCAGATGCGGCTCCGCTCCTGCGGTTCACTCGTCATATCTGCGACCATTGACTCCCAGTCCTAAAGGCGCACCTACGATCCCAGCCTTGCGCGGGGCCGCACCTACGGACTCCCCGCCGCAGGTGCGAAAACACCGGAAACCAGCACACTAGAAACTCTTCTAAGTCTAAGTTTTCACTCGTTAAGTACATGAAACTCACCCGAGGCCCCCGGGACCTCAACCAAACATACCAAACAAACCTAAAATACCATACGAACTTAGTCGAGCCTTCAAACCACATCGAACAACATCAAAAATATGAATTACACATGGATTCAAGCCTAATGAACTTTGAAATTTTTAGATTTTACAAACGACGTTGAAACATATCAAATCTCGCCCGAATGACCTCAAATTTTACACAAAAGTCAAAAAACAAAACACCACGAACTTATTCCAACTTCTGGAATTCCATTTTGAACCCAATATCAACATTTCCACTGCCGACCAAAATCGCCAAAATTCCTACTTTCTCCAATTCAAGCCTAATTCTTCTACGGACATCCAAATCACATTCCGGACCCGCTCCTAAGTCTAAAATCACCTAACAAAGCTAATGGAACCGTAAAAATTCAAATCTAAGGTCGTTACACACAAGTCAACATCCGGACGACTTTTCCAACTTAAGCTTTTCATTAAGAGACTAAGTGTCTCAATTCACTCCGGAAACCAAAATGAACCCTCCAGACAATACACAATAGCGGAAAATAGATACATGGGAAGCAACTAATAGGGGATCAGGGCTCTAACTCTAGAAATGATCGGGGGGGGGNTTTAGGAGGTTTCAATGAATGGATCATGTAATCGGTATTACTGCGGAGTTCTTCGCAAGAAGTCAAAAATAACGGTAGTCCCTACTCGAAGGAAATCGGTAACGGTATGATAGTTCTACCTTCCCACTAACGAGGGCTGTAATGGTAATCGGTAATTAAAAGGTGCACTAGGTCTAACGAACTGTCACGACCCCAACTCTAAATTAGTCGTGATGGCGCCTATTGTGGAACTAGGCCAGCCAAATTAACACTTAAAACGTAAAGAATCTTTCATTTATATCATTACTAAACTGATAGTCCATAAAGGTTTCGTTTAATCATTTTTAAAACAGGTAAAGCCATGACGAATGTTAAATACAACCCCAAGATCCCGGAGTCACTGGTCATGGGCATCTATCAAAAATATACAAGTCTAGAACATAAGCTTTATAATAATAAGAGGAAGAAATAAGGGTTGCGGACGCGTGCAGCTACCTCGCAAATCCCCGAGAAATCCCTGAGGCAAGTAAACAGCTCACTCTGCCCTAGCACCTGAATCTGCACACAAGGTGCATAGAGTAATGTGAGTACGCCAACTCAGTAGTAATAGAAGTAAATAATGTCTTAGAACAACGAAACACATAAAACAAGTCATCAATTCACAGTAAATTCATATCTTCTTTCAAAATCACAAATACGATAATTTAAAACACTTAAAGTTCGATTTCAGTAAAATTCCCAAAAAATGTACTTTTCAACAGTTTCCATAGAAATCAAGATAATTTAGTATAGAATATAGCCTCTCGAGCAAAAACATGTATCATAAACCGCCCCTCAGATCATCACCCAGAATCAGTCACTCAGCATGCCTCACAATCACTCGGTATCAACCTCTCAGGCAACCTCACAGTCACTCATGCCTCCCAATCACTCGTCACTCGGCACTCGACACTCGACACTCGCACTCAGTAGGCTCACTGGAGGTGTACAGACTCCGGAGGGGATCCTTCATCCCAAGCTCTATAACAAGACAAATCATGGCATAAATCACTCTGGCACTCGGCCTATCAATAACATGATGCAGCGTGTAGCACGATCCCATATCATATCCTCAAAAATCAGGCCCTCGGCCTCACTCAGTCATCATAAACAGTATAACATGCTGCAGAGCACAACCCGATCCCATAATATCCTCACAACATAGGCCCTCGGCCTCACTCAGTCAGAAACCTCTCAAAAAGCCACTCAGGCTATTAGTAAAACGGGGCACTCGACCCATAATATCATTTTATACCTCAAAATAGTGTAAATAAGACTGAATTTCAAAATCAGTTAAACACAATATGACTGAGTGTAAATCATAAGTCAACACAGTGAGGAATAATAGTAAAATCCCCCAAGGGGTCCAAACACTTGGCACGAGGACCAAATACGACATTCAACCCAAAACATAGTACAAATCTTTAAAACATGAAATATCATATGATTATAATCAAATACGCAACTTGATAGTTGCTACGGGATGGACCAGGTCAAAATCCCCAAACAGTGCACGCCACACACTGGTCATCTAGCATGTGCGCCACTCCAAAATAACGATACAATGCGAAGTCCGAGGTTTCATACCCTCAGGACAAGATTTTCAGTCATTACTTACCTCAAACCGGATGAAAATCGACTCTACGATGCCCTTGCCACTCGACTCGGCCTTAATTCGTCCCGAATCAATTCAAAATCAGATTCATATCATCAAAATACGCTAAAGGAACAAAGCCTACTCGAAAATAACCAAATTACATCAAAAATCCCGAAATTGGCCAAACCCGACCCTCAGGCCCACATCTCGGATTCTGATAAAAATCACTAAACTAGAATCCTTACACTCTCACGAGTTCGTACATACTAAATACATCAAAATCCAACCACAAGCGACCCCTCAATTCCTTAATTTAAATCTCCAATTATCAAGCCCTAAACCCCCAAATTTAGTTACTAATTTCCATAAATTTCACCTCTAATTAGTTAAATAACACCATAGAAATGAGTTTTAGGTCCAAAAATCTTACCTTCACGAAGTTCCCTTGAATTCTCTCTTCAAATCGCTCCCACAAGCTCCAAACCGTATGAAAATTTTGATGAAATAAGCCAAAATTCACGATCGCTACTATTTATATGATCTGACCAGTGAAACCGCACTTGCGGTCTTTCATTCACAGCTGCGGACCCGCACCTGTGATCCCAGGTGCGCACCTGCCGAAATTTCATTTAAGGCCCATTCCGCATCTGCGATCATCCAACCGCACCTGCGGGCTCGCAGGTGCGGTACTCTTTCCGCTTCTGCGACTAACCTCCACCAGTCCAAACTCCGCACCTACAACGCCGATTCCGCACCTGCAGTGACCGCACCTGCGGCCACCTATCCGCATCTGCGAAAATCACAGAACAACAACACCAGCATTCCTTAAGTGCCAAAAATCAATCCGACAACCATCCGAACTCACCCCGAGGCCCTCGGGACCTCAACCAATGATACCCATAAGTCATATATGATCGCCCGAACCTAGTCAAACCCTCGGAACGCCCAAAATAACATGGAAACACCAAATTAACCCATGACTCAAGCCTAAGGATTTTAAAACTTTCGAAACTCACCAATGATGCCGAAACTAACCAAACCTCGCCCGAATGACCTGGAATTTGTACGCACATCCAAAATGACACTACAAACCTGTTCCAACTTCCGGAATTCCATTTCGACCCCGATAGCTAATTTTCCACTACCGATCGAAAATCGCCAAAACTCAATTTCGCCAATTCAAGCCAAATTCTACTCTGGACCTCCGAAAAGTATTCCGAACACACTCCTAAGTTCCAAATCAACTAATGAAGCTATCCGAGCCATAAAAACTACATTCCGAGGTTGTTTACCTATAAGTCAACTCTCGGTTGACTTTTCCAATTATTAATCCAACTTAAGAGACTAAGTGTCTCATTTCTCACCACGACCGTTCCGAACCCGAACCAACCGACCCGACCCCACATAAATGAGTTAAACAATACATGATAAAGCAGACACAGGGAAAACGGGGCTAATTTCACGGAACGACCGGCTGGGTTGTTACATTCTCCCCCTCTTAAACAAATATTCGTCCTCGAACGTGCCCTGATTGTTTACCAAAAACCACCAAAATTGCCGTGTAACCTACCATGCACATACCCGGGGGTGATCCCACGTCACCCTATCCCATATAGATCCAATAGCACAACACAGTTGAAATTTCAAAATCCAACCTGACCCATAAACCTTGTAACCAAATTTTCACTTCTGAAATAAGTTACAAGATCAAAATTTCACAACTATGAACTGAATAAGTCTGAACACGCTGTATCAAGCCATATCCGTAACCCAGGATGTAATCACATAATATACCGCATGACTAAAATACTCATAGTGATAACTCATAATCACAATAGTTGCTCAAAACAACCCAATACCGATACATAACCTCTTATCAAGCAATGCCTCGCTCTAACAAACGTGTAGAAACTAGCAACCATTCGTCCAATCATCCAGTCATGGAGCTCCTCCTTTCTCCGGCAGGAACTATAGCATATTTCTAAGCCACCTTCCTATACCATCCTTCCAACCATGCTATAGTCAACTCTAGTAGTTTTCATTCTAGGCCCAATGACCTCTTCTCATTCAACACGACCACTCTGATGAAATGACGCATCAATACAATCCAAAGCCATAACCTGTGAAACTCGTGCACTCAGTAGCAACATCCCATGAACTCAAATCATAGGAAAAATTCACACGATAGGACTATCCTGCCATTAACAATTACCATCAAACACCATGCTAAGCGCCTGGCACACATCGTAAAATCAAAACACACGAATCTGACACCAAGGATCATACCTCCACATAACTCCGCTACAATGCGTGATCCCATCCAAACGCTGGTCCACATGAAATACTTCAAGCCACCTTGCTCAAATCAATAACCATGCGCAATTTGACATCAAGTACTCCAAGTGCATTACCATAACCATGGGGGAATCGGACGATACCACGCCACATGAATCAGAAAGAACATAACCAATACGTCTCAATCCCGCAATACCCAATTACTTACCTTACTCAAATCCCGCTATAAAGCCCAAATAAATCCACACCATATGTGCATATAACCAACAATCACTACTCCTCGCAACACCGAAGGGTAACCCATAGATCACTCCAGAATATGAATAAACTCAATGACAATTGAATGGTACATCCCTCAACAATGGAAATTCGGAGTCAACAATTCCGACCCGGTGCAGAACACACACCGATACTGGCCTACCAATAACCTTAAATCAACTCTGGTCACCCACAACATATAGATAACTCTCCGAAGGTTCACAGTGACTGAATCATGGCATTTACTAACATCTGACTAGCTTTTATCGCATCCTCACAGTCCACAACCACAAAATAATCTGTTTACGAGAACTCTCAGTCTCGAAGTCCATGAAGCGTACAAATTACCATATCTGATCCCAACTCTACCGCTCGAATATATAACACATCCCCACAATTCTTCCGTGCCACCAAGCAACCTTGAATATCATCAGTCGATCCAACAAGAGAGCGTTGCAATACCAATGAAGCACCCTTAACTCCACACATTGCCCTTTCTGAAATGTATACCCTCATCAAGCCACCCAATAGTGATATCATCTACCTAGTCATCTGAAACTGCTAATGCTGCCTAAGAATTTTTGACCTTCCTCTCAGAACTGAAGCGTGACCTCACATATGAAAATCTCAACTCTACACAACATACAACATACACCATGCCATCCTATGATAAATATGAGAAATTCATGATCCCTTCCGATCCACAAGAAACTATGTACCCAACTAGCCAAGAACTTTCTATTTGATCCCATTTAGAAGCAAAATCACTATACATCACCTGTACCTCACGCCAGTAGAAAATATGCATCTCTAACCTTGGTAGAAACCATCAGGAACTATCCGAATCCCATTTGTACAACACCAAATTGTCAGGAATGAATCCTTCTAACTCAACCAAGCTACGCAGGTCAACAAAACCCAAGAGCATCGCTAAGAAACACCTGTAAAAACTCATTGCCTCATAAACACCGAAATAACTAATCATATCCCTTACCATGCCGACCCGACCTACTACAAAGTTTTCCTATTTATCCAAAGTCCTTCTGACTTACCTTCGAATTGATGCTTCTCCTTGCTATAATACCGTAATTCTCAACCTAGACTCATGACACGAGACCCAAGCATAAGACTGTACCGTCTAAGGCTCGTAACCTGCTGAATACTTTCTCAAATATCCCCAAAAGTACCACATTCAAAATACTTACCCTGAAGAGACTTCTTGCGAATCTAAAGCCATTACCTTCACTTTCCTGATACTGATATGTTGAATCCATGATAATGTAGTAATGCCACAAGTCTTGACACCCTCCAACGTAAATTTCAGTCCTAACCAAATACACACATTGGAGATTCCCAATTGTTACGTATAACCTTGAATCCGTCAGAACCGTTATCGAGAGTCATCCACTCAAAAAAATCTAAATTAAACTGATCAAACAGATCAAATGACCTGACCCCATTTGCACACCAACATACTAGGAAGTAACCCACACTTCAAAGCAACCAAGAAAATTCCTACTCCTCACACACTACACCATTTACTGTTACAACTCAATCATTCAATAAAACCCATCTACCCATAGAGTACATTACCACTTGTATCCGAAATTTCCATTAGTTTAATCTTCTCAGACTCCACCTCTGCAGGTCATAACTGATTCACCAGTATACCTCAAACTGAACCCAATACCTCAATCGTGTAACCAACTTATCATTAACAACCTCCCCCACTTGGATCAAATCCATAGATCAACACAATCAATAACTCACAATGACCATACGCTAACACCGCCGCCATATCACAATGAGATTCAACTAAATTCTTCATAAGCTCATATATAACTCAAACCATTTAACATCTCAAACCATCTGCAATCTCCCATTCACCAATGCAATAGCCGTGCCAACTTCGACAAGCGATCTAAACTCAATTTACAACATATAACATTTACTGGTAAAGGATTATCTGCTATAAAACCACCAAGGATCACACAACCTTAGGACACCCCGCGGGAGATAACCCCGCCTGCTTCGTTTCAAACTGATATCATCTCTATACCCTTCCAAAAAATCATAGCTATCACACAATCACTATACCCTCCTACATTAAAACACAACCAATGCCTATCCTCGAGGCATCAAGATACGCGGTATAGGAACTTGAAGCTGATGGCAGAACTAACACTGGAGCTGTGTCAAAGCAATCTTGAGCTTCTGGAAGCTCTCTCCACACTCGTCTGACCACCTGAATACCCTCACTATACACCACGTGCCCCAAGAATGCTACTGAACTGAGCCAAAAATTCACACTTGGAGAACTTTACATAAAGCTTCTCCTCCATCAATCTCTATAATACCCTCCTCAAATGCTGAGTATGCTCCTCCTGGCTACGTGAGTACGCCGGGATGCTATCAATGAATACAATAACAAATGAGTATAAATACAGCTGGAATACACTGTTAATCAAATACATGAACGTTACTGGGGCATTGGTCAACCCAAAAGACATCACCAGGTAACTCATAACACAACAGAAAGATCCGCTTCACTCCACAACTAAACAACATGAGAGGTCTTCCAATACACTCACAACTCGAAGCCATATGCCAACTCAAGACAGAAATCAAACACTCAATAGTTCATGCCATATTTCCAGCCAATCCTTTTGTCACAATCAAACAATTTGAACACACCTCACCATCAAATCACACTCGCCACATAGTCATCCAGTCACAAAACCCCACCGGTAAGGACACAAACGGACATATAAGTCCCAAATGCACACACAATCAAAATCTCAACACTCAAGCCACAGAATGATCCCGACCTCATGTCCCCAAGACTGGCCCATTATCAACATGCAAATATCACATCTTGCACCTCACCAAGGAAATCACAAAGCCATCGATGCACAACTGATACCGAGCGCTCACGTGCGCATTCGAATACGTGAAAGGAATTCAAAGGGTTACGCTTTTGGCTGAATAACTGGATTCGCACGACAAGAGTTCAAGAATATGAAATTTTTCCTAAGGGTTCTGCAGCCTCTCGAAGATAAGTACAGACGTCTCCGTACCGATTTTCAAGACTCTACTAAACCTGCTCATGACCGATGAGTCCTATGTAACCTTGGATCTGATACCAACTTGTCACGACTCCAAATCTAAACTAGTCATGATGGCGCCTATCGTAGAACTAGGCTAGCCAAATTAACACTTAAAATGTAAAGAATCTTTCATTTATACCATTAATAAACTGATAATCCATAAAGGTTTTGTTTAATCATTTTTAAAACAGATAAAGCCATGCCAAATGTTAAATACAATCCCAAGATCCCAGAGTCACTGGTCATGAGCATCTATCAAAACTATACAAGTATAGAACATAAGCTTTATAATAATAAGGGGAAGAAAGCAGGGCTGCAGACGCGTGCAGCTACTTCGCAAATCTCCAAGAAATCCCTGAGGCTGCTAAACAACTCACTCTGCCCTAGCACCTGAATCTGCACACAAGGTGCAGGGAGTAATGTGAGTACGCCAACTCAGTAGTAATGGAAGTAAATAATGTTTGAGAACTACGAAACACATAAAACAAGTCATCAATTCATAGTAAATACAAATCTTCTTTCAAAATAAAAAATACGATAATTTGAAACACTTGAAGGTTGATTTCAGTAAAATTCCCCAAAAAATACTTTTCAACAGTTTCCATAGAAATCAAGATAATTTAGCATAGAAATGATAGAAATCGTAAATAGCCTCTCGGGCAAAAACATGTATCATAAACCGCCCCTCGGGCATATCATCACTCAGAATCAGTCACTCAGCATGCCTCACAATCACCCGGTATCAGCCTCTCGGGCAACCTCACAGTCACTCATGCCTCCCAATCACTTGTCACTCGACACTCGCACTCAGTAGGCACCTGCACTCACTGGGGTGTACAGACTCCGGAGGGGCTCCTTCAGCCCAAGCGCTTTAAAAATCCAAATCATGGCATCGATCACTCTAGCACTCGGCCTATTAATAACATGCTGCGACGTGCAGCCCGATCCCATATCATATCCTCATAAATTAGGCCCTCGGCCTCATTCAGTCATCATAAATAGTATAATATGCTGCGGCGCGCAGCCCAATCCCATAATATCCTGATAACATAGGTCCTCGGCTTCACTCAGTCAGAAACCTCTCAAAAAGCCATTCAGGCTATCAATAAAATGGGGCACTCGACCCAAAATATCATTTTATACCTCAAAATAGTGTAAATAAAACTGAGTTAGAAATCCGTTAAACACAATATGATTGAGTGTAAATCATAAGTCAACACAGTGAGGAATAACAGTAAAAGCCCCCAAGGGGTCCAAACACTTGGCACGAGGCCCAAATACGACATTCAACCCCAAACATAGTACAAATCTTTAAAACATGAAATATCATATGGTTTATAATCAAATATGCAATTTGATAGTTGCTACGGGACGGACCATGTCAAAATCCCCCAACAGTGCACGCCACACACTCGTCATCTAGAATATGCGCCACTCTAAAATAACGATACAATGCGAAGTTCGGGGTTTCATACCCTCAGGACAAGATTTAGAGTCATTACTTACATCAAACCGGATGAAAATCTACTCCGCGATGCCCCTGCCACTCGACCCGGCCTCAATTCATCCTGAATCTATTCAAAATCAAATTCATATCATCAAAATACACTAAAGTAACAAGCCTACTCGAAAATAACCAAATTACATCAAAAATCCCGAAATTGGCCAAATCCGACCCTGGGGCCCACGTCTCGGATTCTGATAAAAATCACAAAACTAGAATCCTTACACTCTCACGAGTTCTTACATACTAAATACATCAAAGTCCAACCACAAACAACCCCTCAATTCCTTAATTTAAGTCTCCAATTCTCAAGCCCTAAACCCCCTAATTTAGTCACTAATTTCCATAAATTTTACCTCTAATTAGTCAAATAACACCATAGAAATGAGTTTTAGGTCCAAAAATCTTACCTCCACGAAGTTCCCTTGAATCCCCTCTTCAAATCGCTCCCACAAGCTCCAACCCGTATGAAAATTTTGATGAAATAAGCCAAGATTCGCGAAGGCTACTATTTATATGATCTGACTAGTGAAACCGCACATGCGGTCCCAGATGCACACCTGCGGAAATTTCATTTAAGGCCCATTCCGCATCTGCGGTCATCCAACCGCACCTGCGGGCTCGCAGATGCGGTACTCTTTCAGCTTCTGCGACTAACCTCCACCAGCCCAAGCTCCGCACCTGCAATGCCGATTCCGCACCTGCGGTGACCGCACCTGCGGCCACCTATCCGCATCTGCGAAAATCACATAACAACAACACCAGCATTCCTTAAGTTCCAAAAATCAATCCGACAACCATCTGAACTCACCACGAGGCCCTTAGGACCTCAACCAATGATACCCACAAGTCATAGATGATCACCCGAACCTAGTCAAACTCTCGGAACACCCAAAATAACATCAAAACACCAAATCAACCCATGATTCAAGCCTAAGGATTTTCAAACTTTCGAAACTGACCAACGATGTCGAAACTAACCAAACCTCTCCCGAATGAACTGGAATTTGCACACACATAAAAAATGATACTATGAATCTGTTCCAACTTCCAGAATTCCATTCCGACCCCGATAGCTAATTTTCCACTACAACCGGAAATCGCCAAAAACTCAATTTCGCCAATTCAAGCCAAATTCTACTCTGGACCTCCGAAAAAACATTCCGAACTCACTCATAAGTCCCAAACCATCTAACGAAGCTATCCGAGCCATAACTACATTCCGAGGTCGTTTACCTATAAGTCAATTCCCAGTTGACATTTCCAACTATTAAGCCAACTTAAGAGACTAAGTGTCTCATTTCTCACCACGACCGCTCTGAATCCGAACCAACCGACCCGACACCACATAAATGAGCTAACCAACACATGATAAAGTATAAACAGGGAAAATGGGGCTTATTTCACGGAACAACCGGCCGGGTCGTTACACGAACCCATCTTTACCTACGGGATTCTTCAAAGTCTACTCCAAATTATACTTGTGTCTGTAATCCGTATATACTCATAGGCAAATATTTTAAAAAAATATAGGGAATTTCGATTCTTATCAAATCATGTAATTTTATTTCGATAATAGTAAATTCAAGTAACAGTAAAACATGTCTAGTGACAACAAGAATCTTTAAAACAACGGTAATCATGTCAAATAACTATTTCGGTATCATATCGAGTAAAAGACTTGTCCCATATGCAACTCAAAATAATCGGTAACATATTCATATTAAAAATCATGTCTAAATCATGCAAGTTATGAATACACAAATTACGGTAAAGTTACTACTCACAGTACTCGTGCCGAAATACCAAATGCTTCACCTCGAGTAATTCATACAACTTCCTCTAATCAATCTATAATTACATGATATCGATCGCATGTTAATTTTCATGTTTAGGCTAATTCATCGCTAATTTAGAATGATCAACCTCAGAGTTTAATGTTTGGCTCTTAATTCGTCGAATTATAATAACCCAACAAATCCCTCTTATTCTACTTGAAATATCAAGACCCATTTCAGTATCCCAACTCACTGCTATCAAAATTACATTGTAAATTTTTCCAATATCACCAATATTAGTAGCAATCATATTTGATTACCAATAACTAACGAAACAGAAATGTTTTTGAAGGAATATCCCTTCTTCTCTTTTTTTATTGACATATACAGAATATATAAGTTTATACCCCAAACCTATAGTACCCGATTCATGAAAAATTCCATGAAATCCATTAATTCATTAATTTTAATTCTTCAACTAATTCTCAACCCCAACTCTATATCCATGAAATTTATGAATCAAATCTATGAATTAAGTTAAAAATTTTACCTAGCTTGTTCCCCTTCTCTGTAAATCTCTTTGCAAGAACAAAGTAAACCCACTTTGTGGTTGCTTTTGATCGCCTCTGTTCGTTTTGCTTCTGTCGAGCTTGGTCCCTTGTTCTTTTGTTTTTGAATGCTCAATGCTTCTGTTTCTCTTTAGCGCAGCTTTGCTGCTTTCCCCCTTTCCCCCTTTCGTTTTGTTTTTGATTTTTTCCACAGAATGGGCTTCGACCCTTTTATTGGATCCTTATTCCTTTTTTTCTTTTTTTTGATTTGTTTGTTTTTATATTTAGTTTCTTATTATTATTATTATTATTATTATTACTATTATTATTATTATTTTTTTTTCTAATGACCAATACACATTTATTAAAAAAAATATAGGGTATTACATCCTCCCCACCTTATGAAATTTGGTCCCCAAATTTAACTCAAGTACGTACCTGTAGACTGAAACAAATGGGGGTACTTGACTCGCATAACATATTCTATTTCCCACATAGCTTCTTCAACTATATGATTTCTCCATAAGACTTTTACGAACTCAATTTCTTTTGACCGTAACTTTCTTACTTGCCTATCAACAATAGCCATCGGTTCCTCCTCGTAAAACAACTTCTCATCAAGCGGTATAGCAGGTATTTCAAGCACCTGAGATGAGTCTAATATATATTTCCTTAGCATTGAAACATGAAACACTGGATGAATAAAGGACAACTCAGGAGGAAGTGCCAAACGATAAGCCACAACTCCCACTCGGTCTAGTTTCTCATACGGTCCTATAAACCTGGGGCTCAACTTGCTTCTTTTCCCAAACCGCATAACACCTTTCATAGGAGAGACTCGTAGGAACACTTTGTCCCAAATTGTGAATATTAAATCTCTTCTTCTCTTATCCGCATCAGATTTTTGTCTGCTTTGAGCTGTAAGCAATCTCTGCCTGATCAACTGGACTTTGTCCATAGCTTCTTGTACTAAGTCAGGTCCCAATAAGTTAGTCTCACAAACTTCAAACCATCCGATAGGAGAACAACATCTTCTACCATACAATGCTTCGTACAGTTCCATTTGAATGAAGCTATTGTTGTAAGAAAATTCAGCTAAAGGTAGATAAGCATCCCAACTACCTCCAAACTCAAGAATACAAGCTCTCAACATATCCTCCAAGATCTATATAGTACGTTCAGACTGCCCATCTGTCTGTGGATGAAATGCAGTACTAAGATCTATTCGTGTACCCGATGCTTCTTGAAAAGATTTCCAAAAGCGTAAGGTAAATTGTGACACTCTATCAGAGATGATGGATATGGGGACTCCATGAAGTCGGACAATTTCATTCATAAATATCCGTGCATATCTTGCTCCACTATATGTAGTCTTCACTGACAAAAAGTGTGCTGATTTTAACAAACGATCTACAATCACCCATACCTAGTCATAACCTCTAAGGGTTCGTGGTAGACCGGTGAAAAAATCCATAGAATATTCTTTCCCATTTCAACTTTGAAATCTCAGTTTGTTGTAGTAGTCCTGGGGGTCGCTGATGCTCAACCTTGACCTGCTCATAAGTCAAACAACTAGAAACAAAGTTAGAAACATCTTTCTTCATAACTTCCCACAATAAAATTGCTTTAGGTCATGATACATTTTTGTGGATCCAGAATGTATAGTGTATCTAGAGTTGTGAGATTCTTCAAGAATAGCCTGTCTCAACCCATCTATGTTTGCTACACATATCTTGTCACCCATTTGAAGAACACCATAACTTTCAACAATCATATTGTTACGACCCAAATTTCTCTCTGTTGGGTATCGTGATGGCACCTAGTCTTAGGGACTAGGTAAGCCTAATAAAGGAATTATAACAGTCTCGATATAGACATCTTGACAGAGTTTACAGTTTCTCAAAACACGGTAAATACAAGTCATAAGCTCTATGAAATCTTTCTATCAAATCTAAATACAACTGTCTAGGAATAAGTAAGTACAGTTGAATAGAAATAAAACAGGAAGGTGATTCCGAAGCCTGCGAACGCAGCAACAGGTTACCTCTAGTCTCCCCAACAAATGATCTGCGCAACTACTAACAACAATAACCTGGATCTGCACAAAAAAATGTGCAGAAGTGTAGTATGAGCACACCACAGCGGTGCCCAGTAAGTATCAAGACTAACCTCGGTGAAGTAGTGACGAGGACTAGTCAAGACACCACCGGTCTAATAAGTAAGAAGGCATAAATGTATAAATGAACGAAACATAATATCTATTTAAAGATTTTTAAATATAATTAACGATACGATCGAATAATACCGAAGAAAATTCAGTAATTACGATCAACGGACATCATAATAGAAATATGCAAAGAGAATGGAAAGAATGCAATCCAAATGGCGGGAATCACAACCCAATAAAAGCACTAGCAACTCACCACTGCATCAATTTATTCACGTCAGGCCTTCGCCAATAAACTCAATACAACTGGTCAATCCTTCGAGTGAAAACCTTTAAATCGTGAGTTTATTTTGAAAACTTAAAGATATAATCATTTCGGAATAGAGAAATTTGTTCTTTGAAACATACTTTCTCTGAATGTATATTTATATATTTTTATAAAGAGAAATCTTTAAAACATAGTCTCTTCAAATACGTGTTGTTCAAATATACTTTCCCAAATACTTCTCATTCAAATATCATCAAAATACGTGATGTTCGAATATACTTTCCCAAATACTGCTCTTTCAAATATCATTTTTCTGCAATACAAATACTTTTCAAATATACTTTCGAAATAGAAGTCCTTCAGACATAACTTTTCCTGGGGATAATTTCTTTTCAACTATACTTTTTAATATATATATAGATTCTTCGATCCAAATCTACTCAATGATAAAACCACCGGAACTCAATCCGCAACTCAGAATTTGTCATGCAATGCAGTACAGTGGCAAGCTCCCGGAATCTCGTCCGTAGTCCCAAATTAAATATGCGATGCAGTACAGGGGGAAAGCTCCCGGATCTCTGTCCGTAGTCCAAATTTAAATATGCGATGCAGTACATGGAGAAAGCTCCCGGATCTCTATCCGTAGTCCCAATTTAAATATGTAATGCAACCACTAAGGAAAACAGCCAGAATGCGACAGAAACAACATATATTGCCACAACCGGCGTAAAAGTAAACAAGACCGAATGCAAAGTACGATGTGCAAAACAATACAAAGACTTAAATCACGAAAATGGTAAAAACTCACTCATAAGAAGTATCCACTTAAAGGAGTGCCAAGCACAAAGAGAAGACAACATAACGAGGGGAAAACAAGACAAATATAGCAACGATTCCATATATTCAAGTTCGCAACCAAGAAACCAAATCATCCTGGCAAGGGAATCAGCTATAACCAATCTCACATAGATAATTAACTTCACCGAATAAACTCAGTTTGAACAAATGCTCAGTAAATAGGCAATATCAAAGAATACCATCAACATGGGCAGTCATCAATTAAACCTAAGTAGTACTTAAGAGGAAAATCATTTAAATCATAATTTACGACTCACGGGCATGCTTGACCAACGTATAGATATTCCAATTACTTGTTAGACATTTATAGGGCGAGATTATACTAGTTTTAGTCACATACGCATCGTATGAAGAAAGATATTGTATAACGGTAGGAAAAACAAGGTATTCATTTAAGTCAATTAAGATCATATAAGAAACAAGGAATGCTAGGCAAGTACTTCTAATTTGAGCAGGGAGAGGTGAAACTAGAAATCAGGAATTTAAATATAACAATTTCAATTCATACATGGGGAACATAAGGACCTATAAATCCCTAAAAGGCAATCTATTTGCAAATAAATCCGAGTACGCACTCTTCACCTCGCGTACGCGGACTACAATTTACATAGAAGACTCAATCCGTAGGGGTAGTTCCCCCACACAAGGTTAGGCAAGATACTTTCCTGGACTCCGCTAATTAACTCAAAACCACTCTCTTGCCACGAGTATCGAACTCTGGGTGGCCCAAATCAAGACAATTCGACTGCATAGTGTAAATATCATCACAATGAAACAAAATAACTAATAAGTTCGAAGCTAATACGCGAAATTAGGAAATTCGTCCAAAACGTTCCCCGGGCACACGTCTCGAAATCCGGTAAAAATTATATTTTCCGGACACCCATTCACTCACGAGTCTAAACATATGAAAATCTCTCAAATTGGAGGTCAACAACCCAATCAAAACTCAATAATTTGGTCTATGAAGTTTATCAAAATTTTCCCAAATCTCCCACCCGAATTCGAATTCTAAGGACCAGATTTAAGTTAGGAATCATGGAAATTGATCTAAGTAGGTTAGAAATCACTTACCCAAGTTACCCCGGGTGCAAAGGTCTTCAAAAATCACCATTCCCGAGCTCCAAAATTCGAAATGGTGAAAATAGGCTTAAGCCCTGGAATCTGATATAATTGCCCAGAAATATCCGCACCTGCGCCCTTGGGACCGCACCTACGGAAATACCATCACAGGTGCGAAAACCCACAAAAGTCCTAGGGTGGCACCTGCGGCTCCGTATTTGCGGAAAACAAACTGCACCTGCGAGGGTTTGGGGGTTCGGCCAAGTACGCACCTACGTGGTCCTTTCCGCACCTGCGTGTCCGCACCTGCGGAAGGTCCATAGCAGGTGCGAGACACCAGAACCAGTAATGGTTCAGTTGTCTTCTAAGTTCTAATATCATCCGATGGGCATCCGAAACATACCCGAGGCCCCCGGGACCCCATCCAAGCACACACACAAGTCATATAACCTAACACGGACTCACTCGAGGTTTCAAACCACATAAAACAACACTAAAATGATGAATTAAACTAAAAACCCATGAAATTCCTCAAAACTTCTATAAACATTAAGTTTTGTATTTAAGGCCCGAATCAGGTCAAACTAAGTCCGTTTCTTACCAACTTTCACAAATAACACATATAAATCATATCAAACCTGTACCGGGCTCTGGAACCATAATACGGGCCCGATATCACAAGTTTCACCACACATTTTATTTTCAAAAACCTTTATATTTTTCAGAAAATAATTTTCTTTAAAAATTCATTTCTCGGACTTGGGATCTCAGAATTCGATTCCGGGCATACGCCCAAGTCCCATATTTTCCTATAGACCCTCCGGGACCATCAAATCACGGGTCCGGGTCCATTTACCAAAAATGTTGACTGAAGTCAACTTTATTCAAATTTCTAATACAAAAATGATCATTTTTATCAATTTTTCACATGAAGGCTTCCTGGCTACACGCCCAGTCTACGCACGCAAATCGAGGTGAGATAGAAAGAGGTTTTCACGACCTCGAAACACAGAATTAGCTAGAATATACGGGCTGAACTTTTGGGTCATCACAATCTCCCCCTCTTAAACAAACGTTCGTCCTCGAACGTGCTAAGATTCACTTTGAACTCATCCAATCACTAATTGAGCACTTCCAACACACATCCACGGGTGATCCCACGTCACCCCAACCTACATAAGCCTGATGACACCATCACAACTGCCATATAGCCTTCTCATCATCATCGATAAGCCTCATACCTCAATTCCTTACTTTATACTCATTTCCAAAAGATCCAATTCTAAATCCATATCCGGCATTAGCCTCAACCAGCTGCATCAACTCAGGTCTACACCCATAAAGCACGACCTCACAACATAGCACATCACATATAGTCTCAATAGCACTTTTGATCACAATAGCTGCCGGAAATCAACTCAACATTGGAAATTTGTCCTACATATGGAAGAACTCTGCTTCCAAATCCCATAGTACCGATAATGATGCAATAAACATGAAGACCTCATCATTAGACTCCCGAATCACCGAGTTACAGCTAACACTACCCGGGCACACATCCCGCAAACTAAACTAAAGAAGCACATAACGAAATGACTGAGTATGAAAAATAGAAGCATATAAAGGTACTATCAAACAAGCCGATAGGCATAACTCTCTATCAATACTGAGTTACCAAAAGCAATATAACAAGAAAGAAGCTATGACGACCCAAAGGGGTCATCACCTATGTTATTACCCATCCCGTACTCCTGAGGCCTTGAAAACCTCCTTTGTATTTGCCTCAATTTGCGTTTATAGTCCGGTGCATAGACGAACAACTTAAATATGAAATTCTGTGAAAAATGCCAAGATTTGATATTAAAATGAATAAATTTGACTTCGGTCAACATTTTGGGTAAACAGACCCGGACCCGTAATTTGACGGTCCCGGAGGGTTCGTAGGAAAATATGGGACTTGGGAGTATGCCCGGAATCGAATTCCGAGGTTCCAAGCCCGAGAAATGAATTTTTGAGTAAAATTATTTTCTGAAAATATTTAAGGAAATTTAGAAAGAAATATGATTAGAAAGTGATGGTATCGGGCCCGTATTTTGGTTCCGGCACCCGGTACAGGTCTTATATATGGTTTAAGTCCTTTCTTTAAAGTTTGGTTGAAATCGGATTTCCTTTGATGTGTTTCGGACTTAAAAATGGAATACTTGATGTTTTATGAAATTTGATAGGATTCATGGACTTTGAGGCTTAATTTGATGTATAT
Source organism: Nicotiana paniculata (assembly GCA_005239505.1). NCBI lineage: Eukaryota > Viridiplantae > Streptophyta > Magnoliopsida > Solanales > Solanaceae > Nicotiana > Nicotiana paniculata. Next base: position 40,968 of record ML310136.1, read on the forward strand.
GATGTTGTTTTGGTGATTTGATTGCACGGGCAAGTTTGTAGGATGTTGTGTGAGTAATCTGTGAAATTTGGTGTCGTTCCGAGATGTATAGGTCAGTTCGGCACGTTGTTAGGGAAGTTAGAAAACTTAAAATTCCTAAGTTTGGTTCTTGAGGTTTGGGGGTGTGAATTCGAGTTTTAGCATTGTTTTGAGTGTTACGAAGGCTTGAGCGAGTCCGTATATTGATTTGAGACTCGTTGGTATATTTTTTTAGGGGCTCGGGTGGGCCCAGGGGCATCCCGGACCCTACACAAGGCCAAAAACCAGCAAAACTCACTGCTGGTGCACATCAGCTGGTGTGACCGCTGGTGCGGACTTGTGCCCGCTGGTGCGAGTCCGCTGGTGCGGAGTTTCTTCGCAGCCGTGACTCCTCTGGTGTGGGTTTTTCCTCACAGGTGCGGGACCGCACTTGCAGTCCCAAAGTCACAGGCGCGGAACACCTGTGGGTAGCCTCATTTAAAATGCCCAATTTCGGGTTTCTTCTTCATTTCTCAACTCCCAACCGCCATTAGAGCTCCTCCAAGCTAGGGAAAGGGCTGCCCAAGTTCAGTTTATCCAGGTAAGAAATTTTCTAGTCCGTTTTCATGACTTTTTAATATCAAATTCAAACAAAAATTCTCTTTCCATTACCTTAAATTCATGGGAATTGTTAGAAAAATGTGGGGTTTTGGGAAAATAGTGAAACTTCATTTTTAGCCATAAATTCCTAAATAAATTATGTAATTATGACCCTTAGGCTTCGGGTAATTCAATTCTTCAAGAGTCTTCGAAATCCGAATGTGTGGGCCCGGGGTCGAAATTCCTAATTTCGTCAAGAATGCTTAAACTTTGGGATTTCTTGTTAATTCTCCTTCTTGGGATTGAAATTGATTTAATTATACTATGTTTGGCTAGTTGTGAGCCGTCAAGAGTAGTTTCGGAGTTTCGGGCACATCCTTTGATCCGGTCCTTGGTCCGAGGAGTGCTTTTATCGAGGCGAGTCTCCTTTCTAACCTCGTGAGAGGGAAATTGTCCCTCTAAGTAACCTTGAATTTTATGTGATCTTATTTGGGGGCTACGTACGCAGCAAGTGACGAGAGTCCGTACGTAGTGGCTATTACTGCTTTGTCCGGGAAGTTAGGACACTGCATGTTCATTGTTTTTCCCTATTGTAGCCTAAATATGATTTGTATTCTTGTGTGATTGGTATTGTTGCCTTTGAACGTGGTGATACTTGGTTTGATTTAAGTGTGATAAGAATAATCAGAGGATGGGATCGAGCCGTACGCCACAACAGAGTGATGATTGATTATATTGTGGGATCGGGCCGTACGCCACGACAGAGTGATGAGAAAGTATATATATTATGGGAGCGGGATGTACGCCACGGCGGGGATTATAGGATCGGATCGGGCCGTACGCCACAGTGAGGATTACAGGATGGGATCGGGCCGTACGCCACAACAAGGATTACAGGATGGGATCGGGCCGTACGCCACGACGGATATCTACCTTGGTGGATTTTGGATTGTTATTTGATGTCTAATATCAATGTACTTGGTTATTTCTCTTTCATGCCTATTGTTTTCCTTACATCTTGCTTACTTTATTACTATTGGACCTTAGTGAGTATCGAGTCGACTTCTCATCACTACTTCTTCGAGATTAGGCGGGATACTCACTGGGTACATATTTATGTATGTACTCATGCCGCACTTTCTTTTTCTTCTGTACTTGACTGTACAGGTCCGTAGGTTGGTACGTCTGATCATCAACCCGGTGCTAGATACTGACCGGGGTTGGTTATACTTCACGGTGAGCTGCTCTTCCTGGCGATTGCTGGCAGCACCTTGGAGTTTCATTTTGTTATTTTCCTCATCTATTTCATTCAGACTAGGGGATTGTATATACTTATGTATTCTAGTGTATTCTGATAGTTGCCCGCGACACTCGTGACACTAGTTCCTGGCACACACATGCGTACATTTTGGGTTGTTGGGCTGCATTTTCATACATATGCTTATCTTTTGACTCACGTATCAGATGTCTTATTTTCATGTCACTGGATAATATCCTGTAAATAAATGCTTAAAACTGGTAAAAGTTGGATTAATTCATCACATGAGAAGGGTAACACTTAGTAGAATTTATGTTGGCTTGCCTAACCTTGTTGTTGGGCGCCATCACGACCCGTGTGGGAAATTGGGTCGTGACAGAAGCAAAGCATATGAACAAATCACAAGGATACCATCCTGATAAAAATTCCACCGCGGTACTCAACCCGGTCCAAACATATCAAATCACAAATAATCACGAGGATCTCACCCGCAACTCTATGACACATGTCGAATATATATCATACCAATAGATATCTCCCGCTAATTCATCTCGGCCAAAAAAATCATAGTTCTTACTTACTCACATCTCAATGGAGTATCAAATCACAGCTCGTAAACAAAATACTTGGAGAATCACGTAAAGCTTACAACGAAGGACGACATGGACTCACTTACAGTTTCACCACTGGCAAGGATGAATAAAACAATGATAGACATGGGCTACTACTAGTAAAATCTCCCCACAGGAGCAAGCGCAAAAATAGAGTGCAACACATGAAACTCACTCATAAATGAAACAACAAATAAGGGAAACTCGTCCTGACAAATAGGACTATACTGAAACACAATGGCACCCCACTTTATCACATCAAGCCATCCTGGGTGATGATATCTGGCACGACGACCTCTAGCCTACTATATGCAACACATTAATGGGTCGGGTCTCCCCCTCTTGGGCGCCTTCTTTCCACCTGAATACCCTGCTATAACATGCCTACCTGAATCTTGGAATAATCTCTCACCCTGTGGCTAACATCTCCACACTGAAAACAATCTCTCGGCCGATGTGGCTGTGGAAAACATACAATACGGATCCTCTGAGACCCATGAGTACCTGAAAAAGCTCCCATGCGAAGCTGGTAATGCAAACTGAACTAGATGACCCACGAAACCTCTATTGTGGGGGTACCCTTCTTCCATATAAAGGACAAATGGATTTCTCTAATCTACGAGGCTTCCTTGCCACCCTGAACCCTCACTCCCGATCTCGTCTGTCCTCTCGCTCCCGGTCCCACAAGCTCTCTAACCGGCGAGCGATCCCTACTACCTACTGAAATGAGGAATCCGACTCTAACTCTCGAGTCCTGCTGAACCGAATATCATGCTTGAGTCCCTAAATGAATCTACAGACTCGCCTCCTAACTGAAGCAACCAACTGAGGTACATAACTGGCCGACTCACTGAATCTGACGGCGTACTCCAATGGTGACATAGCCCCCTGACGCAACTACTCAAACTCCGCGCGTCGAACATTCCAAGGAACTGAGGTGCAACCTCCCTCAAAACATCTCCGAAAACTGAATCCATGTTAGTGAAGCCAACTCGGCCAGATCACCCAAACTAATATGCCGCCACCGCTGATGAACCAACTACTCTGGACCTGAGACGTGACAAAAGTAATCCCGCTCGTCTCCAGAATAACCGAAGTACGAAGAATATGGTGACACTCCTCCAGAAAACCCTGGGCATTATCCGCCGCCAATCCACTGAAAGATAGAAGGGTGGTACTTCCAGTACCTCTAAATCCCAAGGTGCTCTACCTTCGATGTTGCTGTCCTAACCACGGGGTGAACTGAAACCACAAGCCGCGCTGCCATGAAAACTGGAACTTGACCAATATGATCTCGCTGCTCTGGAGTGTAGACGATGCGAGTCTGAACTCCTCCCCTTATCTGTGAAGCAACTGATGCACAAAAATCAACCCTGCCTGAGTCGATGCACCAATTGTACTCAAAACTGCGCTCAGGTTTCCTGAAGTCCAGGGGCACCCCAGTACCTGTCCCCCAACTAGAACTACTGGCGACTCATCAACGGCTGCTCTAGTAGGCATCTTAACTGCAGCACGTGCTCCTCATTGTCCTCTGTCTCTGACCCTCGTGACATTTGCTTCGGGGTAACATCATCAGGAACCGTTGCTTGTGTTCTCACCGTCGGTGAGAGAATGGATCGATAATTTCAAAATTCAAGATCAATGAATTCGCATGATAGTAATGAAACAAGTGAAGTTGTCCTAATAGTTTCTGTAGCCTCTCGAAGATAAGTACAGACGTCAAAGTACCGATCCGCAAGACTCTACCAAACTCGCTTATGAATTGTAGAACCTATGAACCTACAGCTTTGATACCAACTTTTCACGACCCAAATTTCCCTCCGTTGGGTATCGAGATGGCACCTAGTCTTAGGGACTAGGTAAGCCTAAAATTTCCACTGAACGACAACAATAATAAAGGAATTATAACAGTCTCGATATAGACATCTTGACAGAGTTTACAATTTCCCAAAACCCGGTAAATACAAGTCATAAGGTCTATGAAATCTTTCTATCAAATCTAAGTACAACTGTCTAGGAATAAGTTAGTTGAATAGAAATAAAACAGGAAGGTGAATCCGAAGATTGCGAACGCAACAACAGGTTACCTTGAGTCTCCCTAGCAATTATCTGCGCAACTACTAACAACAGTAACCTGGATCTGCACACAAAAATGTGCAGAAGTGTAGTATGAGCACACCACAATGGTGCCCAGTAAGTATCAAGACTAACCTCGGTGAAGTAGTGACGAGGACTAGTCAAGACACCACCGGTCTAATAAGTAAAAAGGCATAAATGTATAAATGACCGAAACATAATATCTATATAAAGATTTTTCAATATAATTGACAATACGATCGAATAATTCAGAAAGAAAATTCAATAATTACGATCAACGGACAACATAATAGAAATACGCAAAGAGAATGGACAGAATGCAATCCAAATGGCGGGAATCACAACGCAATAAAAGCACTAGCAACTCAGCACTGCATAAATTTATTCACGTCAGGCCTTAGCCAATAAACTCAATAAAACTGGTCAAACCTTCGAGTGAAAACCTTTAAATCGTGAATTTATTTTGAAAATTTAAAGATATAATCATTTCGGAATAGAGAAATTTTTTCTTTGAAACACACTTTCTCTGAACGTATATTTATATATTTTTATAAAGAGAAATCTTTAAAACATAGTCTCTTCAAATACGTGGTGTTCAAATATACTTTCCCAAATACTGGTCATTCAAATATACTCAAAATACGTGATGTTCAAATATACTTTCCCAAATACTACTCTTTCAAATATCATTTTTCTGCAAGACAAATACTTTTCAAATAAACTTTCGAAATAGAAGTTCTTCAGACATAACTTTTCCTAGAGATAATTGCTTTTCAACTATACTTTTCTATACATATATAGATTCTTCGATTCAAATCTCCTCAATGATAAAACCACTGGAACTCAATCCGCAACTCAGAATTTCTCATGCAATGCAGTACAGGGGGAAAGCTCCCGGAATCTCGTCCGTAGCCCAATTTAAATATGCGATGCAGTACGGGGGAAAGCTCTCGGATCTCTCTCCATACTCCCAATTTAAATATGCGATGCAGTAAGGGGGGAAAGCTCCCAGATCTCTATCCGTAGTCCCAATTTAAATATGCAGTGCTTTACAGGGGGAAAGCTCCCGGATCTCTGTCCGTAGTCCCAATTTAAGTATGTAATGCAGCCACAGAGGAAAACAGCCAGAATGCGACAGAAACAACATATATTGCCACAACCGGCGCCAAAGCAAACAAGATCGAATGCAAAGTACGATGAGCAAAACAATACAAAGACTTAAATCACAAAAATGGTAAAAACTCACTCATAAGAAGTAGCCACTGAAAGGAATGACAAGCATAAAGAGAAGACAAGATAACGAGGGGAAAACAAGACAAATATAGCAACGATTCTATATATTCAAGTTCGCAACCAAGAAACTAAATCATCCCCGAAAGGGAATCAACTATAACCAATCTCACTTAGACAATTAGCTTCACCGAATAAACTCAGTTTGAACAAATGCTCAGTAAATAGGCAGCATCAAAGAATACCATCAACATGGGCGGTCATCAATTAAATCTATGTAGTACTTAAGAGGAAAATCATTTAAATCGCAAGGTATGACTCACGGGTATGCTTGACCAACGTATAGATATTCTAATTGCTTGTTAGACATTTATAGGGCGAGATTATACTAGTTTTAGTCACATAGGCATTCTATGAAGGAAGATATAGTATAACAGTAGGAAAGTCAAAGTCTTCATTTAAGTCAGTTAAGATCAAATAAGAAACAAGGAATGCTAGGCAAGTACTTCTAATTTGAGCAGGAAGAGATGAAACTAGAAATCAGGAATTCAGATATAACAAGTTTAATTCATATACGGGGAACATAATGACCTAAAATCCCTAAAGGGTAATCTATTTGCAAATAAGTCCGAGTACGCACTCGTCACGTTCACTCATGAGTCTAAACATATGAAAATCTCTCAAATTGGAGGTTAAAAACCCAATCAAAACTCAATAATTTGGTCTATGAAGTTTATCAAATTTTTCCCAAATCTCCAACCCAAATTCGAATTCTGAGGACCAGATTTAAGTTAGGAATCATGGAAATTGATCTAAGTAGGGTAGAAATCACTTACCCAATTTATCCAGGTGCAAAAGTCTTCAAAAATTGCCCTTCCCGAGCTCCAAAATTCGAAATGGTGAAAATAGGCTTAAGCCGTCGAATCTGATATAATTGCCCAGCAATTTCAGCACTTGCGCCCCTGGGACCGCACTTGCGGAAATATCATCGCAGGTGAGAAAACCCACTAAAAGGCCTGGGGTCGCACCTGCGGCTCCGTATCTACGGAAAATAAACCGCACCTGCGAGGATTGGGGGATTGGGCCAAGTCCGCACCTTCGAGCTCCTCGCCGCACCTGCGTGTCCGCACCTGTGGAAGGTCCATCGCAGGTGCGAGACACCAGAACCAACAATGGTTCAGCTGTCTTCCAAGTTCTAATATTATACGATGGGCATACGAAACATACTCGAGGCCCCCGGGACCCCGTCCAACCACACACACAAGTTATATAACCTAACATGGATTCGCTCGAGGTTTCTAACCACATAAAACAACACTAAAATGATGAATTTAACTAAAAATCCATGAAATTCCTCAAAACTTCTATAAGCATTAAGTTTTGCATTTAATGTCCGAATCACGTCAAACTAAGTTCGTTTCTTACCAAATTTCACAGGTAACACATATACCGGGCTCCGAAACCATAATACGGGCCCGATATCACAGTTTTAGCTCAAATTTCATTTTCAAAATCCTTTATATTTTTCAAAAAATAATATTCTTTAAAAATTTATTTCTCGGACTTGGGACATCAGAATTCTACCCGGGCATACGCCCTAGTCTCATATTTTGCTACGGACCCTCCGGGACCGTGAAATCATGAGTCCATGTCCGTTTACCAAAAACATTGACTGAAGTCAACTTTATTCAAATTTCTAATACAAAAAATTATTATTTTTATCAGTTTTTCACATGAAGGCTTCCCGGATACACGCCCGGGCTACGCACGCAATCCTTGCTTTTACCAGCTAAAACCTCATCTTTGTATTGGCACAATCGCTCATCCTCATATTGGGTGGACTTAATGCGCTTAACTAATGAAGACTTAGCGTGATCACAAGTCAACAATGCCTCTGAATCTCCGACGCTAAATCTGATACCCGCACCTTCTAGACTCTGAATATCCTTGGCCAAAAGTCTCTTTGTAGGAGTTATATGTGCCAAACTCCCCATAGATTTTCTACTCAATGCATCAACCACTACATTGGCTTTTCCAGGATGATACAAAATAGAAAAATTATAGTCCTTGAGTAGTTCCATCCACCGACGCTGCCGAAGATTTAGATATATCTGCTGAAACATATACTTCAGACTTTTATGGTCAGTATAAATCTCACAAGTTTCACCGTATAGGTAATACCTCCAAATTTTTAGAGCAAATACCACAGTATCCATCTCCAAATCATGTGTAGGATAGTTTGCTCGTGCTTTTTCAATTGTCTCGAAGCATAAGCAATAACGCGACCATTTTTCATGAGAACACATCCTAGTCCCATCCTTGAGGCGTCAAAGAATACTGTAAATCCTCCAGAACCTGATGGTAAGGCTAATATTGGTGCAGTTGTCAAACATGTTTTGAGTGTTTAAAAGCTCTGCTCACATTCCTCCGTCCACTGAAACTTTGTATTTTTCTATGTTAGCTTGGTCAGTGGCTATGCTATTCTGGAGAAATCCTGTACAAAACGCCTGTAATACCTGCCAAACCTAAAAAGCTACGAATCTCTGTAAGAGAAGTAGGTCTGGACCATTTCTGCACAACCTCGGTCTTCTTAGGATCTACCATAACTCCATCTTTGGATACAACATGCCCCAGAAATGATACTGAGTCTAGCCAAAATTCACACTTTGAGAACTTAACATAAAGCCGATGTTCTCACAATGTCTGCAACACAGTCCTAAGATGATTCTCGTGTTCTCCTTTGCTACGAGAATATATCAGGATATCATCAATAAATACTATTACAAATCTATCCAGAAATGGCTGAGCACCCCATTCATTAAATCCATGAATGCAGCTGAAGCATTAGTCAGTCCGAAAGGCATCAAAAGAAACTCATAACGCCCGTATCGAGTTCTGAAAGCAGTCTTAGAAATATATTCATCTTTGATTCTAAGTTGATGATAACCAGAACTAAGGCCAATCTTTGAAAAGTGGACAGCTCTTTGTAACTAATCAAACATGTCATCTATACGAGGCAAAGGATATTTATTGCGTATTGTTATCTTGTTCAACTGCCTGTAGTCATTGCATATTCTTAGGGATCCGTTTTTCTTCTTTATGAACAGTACTGGTGCACCCCATGGACATATACTCAGTCTAATAAAACCCTTATCTAACAAATCCCGCAGTTGTTATTTTAGCTCCTTCAACTCTTCTGGTGCCATCCGATATGGCGGTATTGATATGGGCTGTGTGTCAGGTGGAAAATCAATACCAAAATATATTTATCATACTGGAGGCAATCTTGGTAAATCCTCAGGAAATACATCAAAAGATTCTCTCAAAACTGGTACATTTTCTATACTAATTGTTTCCTTTCTTGTAGGGCTGTGCATAATTTGGTAAATACCGAATTACCGTACCGAAATCGAATTTTTTGGTATTTGGTATTTGGTATTTTGGTATTTGGTTTAAATTTTAAAAATATTTGGTATAAATTATGGTATTTGGTATTTGAAAATAAAATACCAAAATACCGAATACCATACCGAAATACATACTAAATTACATAATATATATATATATAT
>ML310138.1:0-18156 GCA_005239505.1 Nicotiana paniculata
TATTGCTTGAATGCATCAATTGCTTCATCTTTACTACTAAGTAGGTAAACATATCAATATCTCATACTATCGTCAAAAGTGATGAAGTACGTTTTCCCATTGCGAGATGGTGTAGACTTCATGCCACAAATATCTGTATGAATTAAATCTAAAGGACTTGAATTTCTTTTGACAGACTTATACGGATGCTTAGCATACTTTGATTCCACACAGATTTGACATTTTGAGTTAATGCAATCAAATTTTGGCAATACTTCCAAATTAATCATTTTCCGTAATGTTTTAAAGTTGACGTGTCCTAAGCGCCCATGCCATAAAGTGTTTGACTCAACTAAGTAAGACGAAAATTCAACTTTATTGATATGAATAGCTATTACATTTAGCTTAAAAAGGCCCTCATTCAGGTAACCTTTGCCTACATACATATCATTCTTACTTAAAACAACACTATTGGAAACAAACACACACTTAAATCCATTTTTGACAAGAAGTGCTGTAGAAACTAAATTCTTGCGAATTTCTGGAACATGTAGAACTTGATTTAAAGTCACAATTTTTCCGAATGTCATCTTCAATGCAATCTTGCCAACTCCCTCAATTTTTGCCGTAGATGAATTTTCCATGAAAAGAGTTTGGTCGGGTCCTGCGGGAGCATAAGAAGAAAATAGTTCCTTGTTTGCACAAATATGGCGGGTGGCTCCAGAATCAATCCACCACTCTCTCGGATTTCCTACCAAGTTGCATTCAGACAACATNTACTTCTACCACATTTGCTTCATTCTTCTTCTTTTGTGACTTTTTCTTTGGAGCACGACAATCTATGGCCTTATGCCCGAGCTTTCCACAGTTGTGACAACTACCTTTGAACATTTTCTTGTTCAGGTAATTCTTTGGTCCAGATGCCTTCTTTCTTATATTTTTATTTTCCGGTGCTTCCTAACAATGTTAGCTCCCATTACTGCCGAGTTGCCACGTGACTTCTTTTCAGCATTTTCGTTGTCTTCTTCTATCCTTAGACGAACAATTAGATCCTCAAGTGTCATCTCTTTGTGCTTGTGCTTCAAGTAGTTCTTAAAGTCCTTCCATAAAGGAGGTAACTTTTCAATGAAGGCAGCAACTTGAAACGCCTCATTTATGGCCATACCTTCAGCAAGGAGGTCATGCACGATGACTTGTAATTCTTGGACTTGAGTGATGACCGACCTAGTGTCAATCATTTTAAAATCCAAAAATTTTGCAGCAACGAACTTCTTAAGTCCAGCATCCTCGGTCTTGTACTTTTTCTCAGGAGCGTTCCGTAACTCTTTTGAAGTTTTCATGACACTATAAACATTATACAAGCCATCCTCCAAACAACTTAAGATGTAGTTTCTGCATAGGAAATCAGAGTGTTTCCATGCTTCAATTACCACAAATCGTTCAGCCTCAAGAGTATCTTCTCCCACAACTGGAACATCCTCCTTGATGAATCGTTGCAGGCTTAGTGTAGTTAGACAGAATAGCATCTTCATCTGCCAACGTTTGAAGTCTGTACCGAAAAATTTCCCGGGTTTTTCTGCTGGTGCAAATCATATGTGCTGGTCTTGACGAAGCATCAGCAGATGAAGCACCCGTTCCAGCAGCATTTCCATTAATTTGGTTTTCATTCGTCATGTTTGAATAAAGTTGAAAACAAACAGAACTTCGTTAAATCAGTGAAGTTTTGATATCTTCAAACTAAATACCAAACCAAACATACAACATGTAACAATGGTGAAGTTTTTATATACTTCAAACCCGTACATTTATTATTCCGGTAAAGTTTTGATATACTTTAAACCGGACAGAATAGTTATTGGAGTAGAAAGCACAAAGGCTTTAGTCTCCAAACCAGTATACAAAATATAGATAACAGTTCAATATAAATTTCAACACAGAAACGTTAAATAAAATTCCTTAAGCTTGTTGTCGATACTGTGTTAAAACAAACTGTTAGAAGAAACAGAAAATCTGTAAATGATATGAAATATTCCGAGTCCACAATTTCCTTGTGCATCCTTAAGGAATTTTAACCCCCTCAAAAGTTGCCAAGGTAATGGATTAAATCCTCCCAGGATGAAACGGAATAAACCTTCCTGCAACAGTGGCAATACAAATTGCAGGATACCAACGAACTCAAAGAACGGAGCAAAATCACACTTATGAGTTTGAGAGAGAGACTGCGAAGTAGAATGCATTATTTTTTTAGAAGGATATTCTGGATTTTCAGTGAGTGAAAAGGAAGCCATGCCTCGGAATTTATAGGCAGTGTGATGTCTGTTCAGGAAGAGGTGTCTGCTCAGAAGGGAAAGGCAGCGTTTGGATTATGCGTTTCAGTTAATTCCGTTAATGAACTGACTGGAATTTAATTAATTCTTAAATAATTAATTAAATAACTTTTGTCCAAAAATAATCTTATCGCTCGATCATTTGACAAATCCAAATCCAAATCCAAATCTAAAGCCGAAGCCGAGCCGAGCGACGACGACGACGGCGCGAGTCCTTTTAAGATCTCTAAGAAGTGATTTTATATTTATACACACAAGTGTAGTTGTCTTTCACCAATGTGGTACAAAGTTCATGACAAAACTCACTTGATTCAAATTTTCATTTCCCTCCATTTTATTTCCCACAATTTTCCAATTCACACTCTTTGTCTTTAAAGCCCAATGGCTTTAAAGTCCAACATATTCTTCCCAAGCCATTTGAGCACATCTTCTAAACACATCTTAGAGAATGTGCATTCAAAGAATAGGTGGTCAATCGATTATGTTTGTCCATCACATGGCATACATTCACTGTCTTGTGTAATCCTCATTCTTAATGCTCTATCTTTTGTCAATAGTTTCCTATGCATTGTAAGCCAACAAATGAAACTATGCTTAGGATTACTCATTCTATTCCACACCCATCTGCTCCAAGGCCATTGTTCCAGTTCCGCTCTTCTCTAGTGGTCGCCACTCTTAATTGTGTATTTTCCAGCCTTAGTTTGCCATTCATTCTCTACATATCCTGCTGTATACGTATCTCGTATAGAACATATATTTCTCCAGTACCAACAACAGCCTTGTGTAGGATTGTAGTGCCACCAATTTTCCCCTTTCAAATAGATATGGTTCACCCATTTAACACAGTATGTCTTCTTTGTTTGCAATGTGCCAAACATATTTTGCTACAGCAGCTTCATTCCATGTAATACTTTCTCTTATTCCTATCCCCCCCCCCCCTTCTCTTTTTGGTCTACATACTAAATCCCAAGCTACCAATGGCACCTTATTTGATATTCCTTTCCCATCCCATAAGTAGTTCCTACATATTGCCGTAATATCCTTTAAGACCTTCTTTGGTAGAATGAAGATTGTTGCCCAGTAGGAGTGTATGTTTATCAACACAGAGTTAATCAATTGAACTCTTCCTGCATATGACAAGTTTTTCGATCCCCAAGAGTGTATTCTTGTGCTCAGTTTATCTACCGGTATTTCACAATCCCTTGCTGTCAGTTTCCTTGATGCTATAGGAACCCCTAAGTATTTAAAAGGCAAGGACCCTTGTTTATATCTTGTTACCTCACAAATATCAGCTAAGCATTGGCTTTCTATATTTGCACTATAGACATTTGACTTCTCAGCATTCTTACTAAGTCCAGATGCATTACAGAATGTTTGTAAACCCCTCAGCATAAGCAGTACACTTTGATAGTCTCCTTTGAAAAACATTAATACATCATCGGCAAAACATAGGTGATTTAGCTTCAAACTCTTACACTTCGTATGAAAAGCAAATCCATCAAGAGTGGCTACCCATTGCATGTTTCTTGTAAAATATTCCATACATATCACAAATAGAAGAGGTGATATAGGATCTCCTTGACGTAATCCCCTTCTCCCCTTAATGTATCCATAGAGTCCTCCATTCAAAGCAATTGAGTATTGAGTCGTAGATATACATACCATAGTCCATTTGACGAATCTTGGAGGAAAATTTAAGGCATGTAACATTTCTTCCACAAATCCCCATTCCACTTAGTCGTATGCTTTCTTTAGGTCTATTTTAATCAAACAACTTCGTGTGGACTTTTTCCTGTTATACAATTTCACCAGGTCTTGACAGATAAGGATATTTTGTACAATGCTTCTGCCTTCCACAAACACACTCTGGTTCTCAGCTATTATTGAGGGCAATACTTCTTTTAGTCTATTGCACAACACCTTAGAAATTACTTTATAGACAGTGTTGGAGCACGTAATAGGTCGATAGTCTCCTACCTCATCTGTATGGTTGTTCTTTGGGACAAAAGTTATAGTAGTTCTGTTAATGATCCTGAGCATTTTTGTAGTTTCAAAGAACTCCATTACACTTCCTATTAAATCCTGTTTCACCACTGTCCAGTCATCCTTGAAGAATTGGCTTCCATAGCCATCAGGACCTGGCGATTTATCTCCTGCTATTGACCATAAGGCTTCCTTTACTTCTTTTTCAGTAACCTGAGCTTCCAACTTTTCTCTCTGCTCCTGTTGTACTACAAGCCCTTTTCTAACTAGATTGTTGCACACATGTTGCCTTCCTTCTTTACATTCACCTAACAGATTCTTGTAGAAGTTAATGAAGTAATTTGCAATCCCTTCCATATCTGTATGCACCTTCCCTTTTGCATCCTTAATGGAGAAAAACCTATTTGCATTTCTTCTGGCTTTTATCACATTATGAAAGTATTTTGTATTTTGATCACCCTGTCTCAGCCATTGTATCTTGCTCTTTTGTCTCAAGAATTGCTTCTTAGCTGCCTTCCATTTAATGCTTTCTTTCATCAATCTAATTTCCTCAGTAATTAGTTCAATATTCCTAGGGTCTTTTTGGATCTTCTCTTGACACTCTATCAAGATTGCCTTTGCTGTTTCAACCTTCCCCTCATCATCTGAAAATCTTTCCCTATTTAGTCTTTGCAGTACACTCTTAGTTCTATTCAGCTTCCCCACCAATTTGTACATCTTTGTGCCTTTCAGCTCCTTCTCCCACACTTCTTGTACTCTTGATTTAAATTCGGGTATTAAGCTCCACATATTAAAATATCTAAACTGCCTTTTATGCCCTGTACTCCCTCCTTCCAAATTTATTATAGTTGGACAGTGATCATAAATGCCTTCATTCATGAAGTGCACTTCTAATGCAGGTAATTCAGTCATCCATTCAGTATTTACCAGAACACGATCTATTTTACTATAAACTCTGCTATCTCCTCCTTGCTTGTTATTCCATGTGAAGAAAGCTCCAGAAGATCTAAGCTCCTTCAAACCACACACTTCAATACACTGTCTAAAATCTCTTGTTTCAGCCATTGCTACTTTGCTTCCTATTCTTTCCTCCCTATTAAGGACACAGTTGAAGTCACCCATCACAGCCCAAGGGCCATCCATCTGAGCACCTATCTGGTTAATATCTTCCCAGAGCTTCCTTCTTGCTGCTTGCTCATTGAAACCATACACTAATGTGATATTAAAACTGATCTTATTCCCTCGATGTTTGACTTTACTATGAATTAGTTGTTCAGTCACTTCCTTTATGTTTACCTCATATAGTTGAGGTTTCCACAACATCCATATCCTTCTTCCTGGGTGCTTTCCTAAGTTTCTTATGAATGACTATCCTTGACAAAGATAGAGAGAAGCTTTCTCTGCCTTAGCTCTCTTTATCTTTGTTTCCAGAAATCCAAACAAGCCAACTCTTAGGTTATGGATAAAAAGCTTCATTTCTCTCTGTTTATCTGGCTTATTCAGACCTCTGGCATTCCAAAAACCAATCATATCCATTAGGGCTGGGGCTTCCCCCACCCTTTCCATGTCCAGGACCTCCCTCAGCTTCACCTCCTCTAGGGCAGGCAAGTATAGGTATGCCTTCGTTCTTGCTTTGCTGGTCATCTAAGGCTGCAAATGAATTTCCAATATTGATTTGTGGTTCTCTAGTCACTATTCCTCTTCTTGTATTACCCCTCATGTAATAGAAGTTTTCTTTTCTTGGTTTCACCATCACCTGCTTTCCTTCCCTTTGCTGATATTTCTCTTCAACAGTTGCACGCTTGTTCACTATTGTGCTGCTTTCTTTGTGTTCTCCATTGCTTGTCTTTTCTGCCCCAGTTTTTGCTTATTCTTTCCTTTCTAGTGCCTTGTTGTTTGTCTCTTCTCTTATATACTTTCTGCACTCCTTTAGTTCATGCCCAAAATTTTTACATTTGGTACATAGTATTAGTTTCCATTCAAATTCCACCTCTTGTTCCACAATGTGTCCATGCTCATTCTCAAACATAATTGTGTCTGGAAATACCTTGTTAATGGGAACTTCCACCAATACTCTAGCAAATGTTATTCTCTCCTTCATAGTAGTGGCTTTGTCTGCTTTCAGAGGATTGCCAACCAAACCTGCTATTTTTGCTAATGCTTGTTTTCCCCAATACTTCACATTCAGTCCCGGAAGTCTGATCCATACTGGTATGTTTTCCATTATCTCTTTCTTCATTTCTATTTCTGGTTGCGAAGGCTTGACTATAACAGGCTTTCTGTCGAACATCTGAACTCCATCTTCTACTACTTTTGTATGACTTTCAATTGTGTGAAATCTGACTAGAAACACTCCTCTATGTACTTGTGCAACTTTATCAATTCCCAACCCTCCCCAAATTCTGTTGAAATATCCTTCAATGACTATTTGAGGTGGATTTGAGCCCAACACAACCCCTGTTTTCCAGTATTCCACCTCCTCATGGATGTCTTCTAGTGTTATTTTCACGTTGCTGTTAATAGGTGTTTCTCGTTTCAAATCCTCACCTTCTTCCAATGGTACAGTACCTACAATCTTACTCCATAAAGTTCTGGTTTCTAGGACTTGCGTCTTGCTCTATTCAGCAAGCTCAATTGCTTCCTCCTCCACCTTATCAGCCCATGATCGTCTACTTGCATCACTTCTCCCCTCCACAATTTCAATCTGTGTCTTCGCTGGTGTTACAGTTGGTGTTGAAGTTGCCGATACTCGATCCATATCCAATGGTACAATCCCATGAATTGCGTTCAAATTCCTCACTTTCTTTGAATCTTCTGTCCTCGGAACACCTTTTCCTCCTTGATTTTGACTTGGATTTACCATTTGAGTGCTTTGCCCTCTCGCCCCAGCCTTCGATTTCCGATTCATATTCAGCGTTAACTGAGAGGAAATTTCATCCTAGAGAGAAATTTTATAAAAAAGTAGCATTTTGTTTATGATTCTATTATTTGCTTGGTTATTTATTTGTTATTGTTCCTCTTTTAATTAAAAGCAAAAAATTTCAGAAAAAATGCTGCACAAGAATGGTGAACCTAAAGCAATAAAACTAAGTTCGCATGTAACAGACGAGAAGTTCACATAGATTGGCCAAACCGGCGGCTTTTAGGTTATTTCTAAACACCCTTCGAGCCCTCACCGATTGTGTTAATGGTGTTCAAACTATAGTAATTAAATAATATTTGACGATATATACAATTTTTATTCTTCAAAGAAGGGATGTTCTCCTGATTACCCTTTACCATTGTAGCTTTGCCACTAATTATATACACGGATGTAAAATAACCATCAATTTGAACTAACTACGTGTCACAATGTGATTGAAAATTTAAAACTATTACAATTAGGACTAACATAATTATTAACCAATTAAATACAAAACCTGAAATTAAGGAGAGGTACGACAACATTTTTGTCCCTATTAATTCACAGCAATATCACCTGAGTTCTTACCAAGGTATCACGTCCCACATTTTATTACGCCATCATTTGAACTATAAATAATTTAGCATTATTTGTGATTTTCTTTATTTATAAATTAGGCAGTAGTCTGGTGTTGTATATAAAATAGAACAAGAGGGACCAAGCTTAACCTCAAAGTTACACACAAGATTGAACAATGTCAATCTTCTAAAAATGTGCAGGAAAAGGAAACTTCTGTAGCATCACATTTTAACCTAAACATAGAGTAGGACAATTTAACTCATAAAAAAGTTAGTCTTGTTATATCTGGTCCTTAAACTGGAAGTTGCGGTTTACTCCCTTTGGTAATATTTTTACCATACTACCTGTTAATGCTTATCAAGAATAAACTTGTGATTATTTTAAGAGTGATTTGAATACGTAAATAATGTTTTATAACATTATCTGTTGAAGAGGTCGATCATGATAAGGATAAGCTAGAATGAGATAAGGTTAGTTAGATTGTATTGTAGAGTTAAAACTCTAACTCAATGTAAGATTCATACGTGTAGTAGAACTCTAAGTGATTAGAACTAGTTGGTATGTGACGTGTATAAATTCAGATTTTTATAGTCTTTGTAATATATATGAGAAAACACACGTTTCTTCAATATTCTTTCCTCTCAATCTTGTGTTTTTCTACATCATCCTTGCATATAACTTAAACTGCAGAAGACTTTTTGTTTATTAGACACATTTAGTTTGCTTCAGTAATCATGGGATATCATAGACTTATATTTATGTTCTTCGTCGATATTGCCCATTGATACTGCTAAATTTAGCACTGACCTCAACCCGTCAACTAGATGCAAACACTAAAGCATATGCAAGGTACTTTTGATTTCCAAACGTTCCTCTTACTTAAGAATAGTAGTGCGACTAAGACAAAATGAATTTGGATACTGGGGACAGACTATTTTGCATCAATTGTAGCTTCATCCTTGAATGACTTTTCCAAAAGTTCTCTGTACCCTTTAAATTTGAATAGCCACACCCAGACTTAGCCTAAATTAACATATTCCAAAGCAGTCTGGTGATTAGCCTATCCCGCATTATTCGAAGTTTTCGTAAACTCATTATCGATTTCTATCGTGGCGGAGGTTGTTGAAGCGACGTAAACTCAAACAAGTTGTTAAACAGACCTAAATTAACAATGCTAAAATTAGTTCAAACGACATTTATTCTTTCGATCGGATATATGACGACTTAGCAAGGTTTATGAGTCTTCTGAGCCTTATACTTACTAGTCATCATTTGAAGATGAATTGTGTTTTAGATTCTTTAGACACGGTCATATGCTTAAGTCAAGTCTCAATTCATGTGGACCCCACAGCACATGGAGAGGAGGATTATAGTACGAATGGATGTGCATAAAAAAACAAAAAAATTTACAAATTGCATAATTTGCAAGTAGTATATATTTCTTGGTCCATATATTAGGTATTGTACAGATACTGCTAAGATTTTTAAGTTTGATTAGTCAACTAGCATCAGCCGCGTACAATAATTTTCCACATTGACTTGTCAACGTAATCATCATTTCTCTAGATCTTGTGGGCAGGGCGAAGCTACAACTTTAGTTACGGATTCGGACAAACCTAATAATTTTTATTTTGATCCTTTATTTGCATAAGAAAATTCATTAAATATGTATAAATATTCAATTATAAACTCAGTGACAAAAATAAATTATGGGTTCAATGACATTCAGAACCCATTAACTTCAAATCCTGGCTCCGCCTCTACTTGTGGCGTAGAGTTTAACATATATAAGCGCTCTAAATTATTTAGTTCAGTTGGCAATTAAAAGGAAGGTGGCATATGGAGGCCAGATATTTTAATTTTACAGTCTATTCTGCTAGTGACCTCCCAGATGTTCGTGAATTTGGTAGAATGAAAGTTTATGCAAAAGTTTCAGTGGCAGGAACGACCAAGTGCACCGAAGTAGATCCCGTGAACGAGACGAATCCTAAGTGGGATACCACGCTTTGCTTCATTGTGCCTGAGAAAGACATCATACAAGGGAGTATGTATTGCAAAATTGAGCTTTTCTGCAAAAGGACTTTCTCACATGATAAGTATGTTGGGGAGCTGCTACTTTCTCTAGCTCCTCGTTATAAAGGAATATGTACTTTCCCAGTGCTCGGAAGTGATTTAGATCACAGCAAAAGTATTGGAACTTTGAAGTTTTCTCATGCTTTAGGAGATAAACTCATAGTTGCCGACTCATCTTCCTCTTCATCATTAGAGGATTGCGATAGCGTAATTCGTCTTATTAAAAGTGGGGTGGGTCTGCTGAATGAAATGGCTTCAGCGTCCAATTGACTCATCATCTTCTGATGGTTTTATCATGTAGAATCTGTGTTAAAGTACGAATAATTTTTGCAACTAGTATTCTGGGATTTATGTTGACGTACGTATATTGTAGGTGAAACTGATTAAGTGTACGTTTCACGAAGCAAAATGTATAACAAAAAATTTCGTATCTTCGAAATCAAAGACAAGAAGAAGTTGCAGAAATTTATATTTAAGTATCATTTGTAGTGCAATATCTGTAATTTCCTGAAGCTGAGAGGAAGTAACCTTTGATTCTTGTATTAATTCAACTATTGGAGCAAGGGCTTCATATTTGTTTCTTCATTTTTTTTAATGATTTTTCACGTGGTGCCTCGTATTCGCTTTGGCACCCATCTAATCCGAATTTGTGTTGGTCAGCCGCACTTTTGGGTTGTGGGGGAGGTTAAAGCTTCCTATTAAAAAAGACTCTATATTAATTAATTAGGACGCACGAATTCAAGATATCTGATTAACTGATGTTTGGCTTAAAGTATGCATATCTTTATATATATTGCCTCACATTTTACTCATGTCTCGGCCATTTGAGATGTTTAATATGATTATTTGTGCTAATTTATGGTATTTCTACGTTTAGGGATCATTCGGATGCAATTTGGGACGACATGTTGCGAATTGGAGCGAAATCGGGACAAAAAAGCAAAAGTAAAATTTGAGGGTCACAGCCACCGTGGTGCGTTGGTTGTGGCGCTATTTACAACATGTTTAAAGTTTGAGCGCCACGCTGCCCTGGACGCTCAAGACGGAAAGTGGCCTTTTTCAACTAGGACTCGGTTATTTCGACTCCTAGACGCCCCCAACTCATATAAAAGCCAACATAAACCTATTTTGAAATGGAGAACGTGACTTTTAGAGGAGAACAAAAGCACGAAACACTCAGGAGAACGTTTTTGAGAGGAAAACACAAGCACAGAGCCGTCATGGAGGCCAAAAGACTTTTTTTCTTCCACCAAACTTAGTATTTTTATGTTTCTTTGTATTATTTTTTTGTTTAGTTACCATGTCTACGTGGAGCTAAACTTCACATTCTAGGGTTATGGTTCTTTCATGATTATTGTTATTCGAATATTGATTTTAATTTCTTAATTTGTCATATTGGTTTATTTATTCAATCTTGCGCTTAATTATTTAATTATTTGATCACCAATTGAATACTATCTACTGATCTAGAATTGAACTCGAAAGTGGGAATTCTAGATTGCACATAGGATTGAGTAGAGCAAGTTCTTGAATCTAGGCATCGGGGAATGAATTCGCAGTTAGGATAGGCATATACCTAATTGCCTTGCTTGGTTGATTTACAGGAATTATAAATGCTTTCTTGTTGATTCTAACTCTATAGACATATAGGCGTTAGGTTAGCTTGAATATGCGAATAAGAACACGACAAAATCTTACGAGTAATATTAACCCTGTTAACCAACAAACCAGATAAATTAGTTAGTCAATTCAATTGAACAATACAATAAGAAAGTTAGATAGCTCATAACCCTAGATCGTTTTCATCACATTGATAACATAAAAGTCTGCTCTTCTTTTGTTCATAGTTCATTATTTGTTTTCTTTTTAGTTTAGTTACTTTAGCATCACTACTTTTCGGTATAATTCTTGTTAAGATAATTAGGATAGTCTAATTTAGTTAATAGTCAATCACAAGTCCTCGTGGGTTCGACATCAGACTTTTAGTCACTTTATTTCTTGACGACTGCGTATACTTGCGTGTGCGTTTGACATTAACGAGTTTTTCGCGCCGTTGCCAGGGACTTAGAAATTAGCTATTATTCTAGATTAGACATTTTTTTTCCTATTCTTTCTTTAGTTTAGTTATTTTTTTTTATTTGTTTTAGCATGGCATCTTGGAATGAAAATTATTCGAATGATAATTATTCTTATTTTGATGATCCTTGTCCATATTGTGGAGGACCCCACTGGTGAAAAAATTGCCAGAATGTTTCCGGGACCGAGTTGTGCACAAAATCTATATCCTTTGAGTGGAATATATTATAATATGTGTGGTGGTCAAGATGACCATTGGGATGGTTGTCCTAATTCTTTTCATCCTTCTCTAAGACATGCTTATGATCTTTATAACAGTTTTTCTGAGTTTGATAGGGGCAATGAAGTGAAGGATATAGAACGTGATGCATATATTAGGGATATTCTGAGGCAAGTAGCGGAGCAACAGGATGAACTCTAAAAAGATATGAAAATAATGAGGACAACAATCACAATAATGAACCCTAATATGGAAGAATTGAATGAAGAGAGCAAGTTACAAGAAAAAGAAAATTTTGAAAAAGTGGAGATTTTGAGACAAACATGGCTAGTGGAACAAGCTGAAAAGTTATATATGAGGCTCAACGTGAGGAAACTACTGATGGGATGAGACACTTAATAGAAGGACGAGCTGACCTAGGACAAGAGATTGAAAATTTTGGCACTGATATTCACGACTTAGAGACTCAATTGAATGCAAAGGTTGATGTCTCTAACGCTCAACAAAATAGTAATGAATTGTGTAAAGTTGAAGAGGGGTTTATACGCCAAACTGAGGAGCTAAAAGAGGAGAGCCAATCATTCGAGCATATTTCTGTTGAAAATGCCTATGTTGTGAAAAGTACATGAGTCATGCAAGGTAGTAGATAATATTATATGTGAAGACTTTAGTGTGCGTACATATGAGGATGTAAAGAGTAATACAATTCTAGAGTTAGGGCAAATTGGTCCTCATTCAATACATTTTTCGACATTGTGTTTGGATGATGACATGAAAATCGAGTCATCCGAGCCTTTGGATGAGCCAATGGATGAGGAATGAGGTGTTTACACTCTGGATTTTGTCGTGCTAGAGAAACAAAATTACATAGTTCATTCAAAGGCCAAGAAGCATAAAATACGATATAGGTTGTTTGGCCCAATTACAATTGTCCCACCACCCCGGGAGCATAACAGAAAACTTGATGCAGAATTAGGTTAAAATTAATAAGTTCAAGATGGAGACAAAAAGTGATTCATGCCGTGCCGCGACGTTAAATTAGGTGCTTGTTGAGAGGCAAACCAACTTTACTGCTTTCTTATATTTTTATTTTTTCTAATTGTATTATTTTTGTAGCGTTGTTTTATTTTGTAGGATTTTGAGCATAGGTAGCAAAGCCATAGGAAGTTTGCAAAAGTGAGCCATATGGTTGGAACTAAGTGTAGGGTGCCCACACAAAGGAAGACGTCTGGAGGAAGTCAGAGTACCTCGTGGGCCGCTATTGCTTCGGCCTTTGGCCTACCAAGGAGTCTCTTTTACCCTCTTATAATTTATAGTGTGCATTGAGGACATTGTAAAATTTTAAGTGTGGGGTGAGGAGATCGTTTGGGTGAGTTTCTATGCTATTTTAGCTTAGTTGTAGTACTCGTTCTTAAGTGTAGTAGCTTTTGTGAAAAAAAAAACGAAAAAAGTAGAAAAATTGGACTTTTCCCGACTATGGATCTCCTAGACAATTTTCTTGAGGGATTAAAGTCTAAACAAAAATCTAAAAATATGTCTTTTAGCTTTCTTTATGTAGTAATAATCCCCTGTGATTTTTCTTTATGCCTCGGTTCTTTTCCATGGGATGTATTTTGAACCGGGTAGTAATTTTTTATTTTTAGAGTAGGTTAGACTTTAGGGAAGAAATGGAAGAAAGATGAGATTCCTAAACGCCCTTGACTTGTTTGATAGTAGCATATTTAGGCTTTGGCATGTGTAGTATCTTCCCTATATTTTGAAATTCTCTATGGTGCCTGTACAGACTGGATAACATGCTATTGACGCCTATATCTCATTTACTTGACTTATGTTCATTTTGTGCTTAATGCTTAATATCTTGTGGCTCCGTGAATACTTACATTGTTTGAGAGTCGGAATGGGACCGTCCTTAGTGAGTCATGTGCCATGTGTGGTGAGATTTTTTGTGTTGTCCATGTTATTGTACTTGTGTCTAGAACTTTCCCCGTATGTGAGTTGAAGCAAAAATCTAGGCGACGCTTGGTTTAAAAACTAATTTTAGGCTTTCTTTGATCTTTTTGAGCTTATTGCTTAGCATAAATAAAATTGATCCCTAGTTAACTATTTTGAGCCTATTGACTTTTATTTGGTACCCAAATTACAAGCATATACCCTTTTTATTTTTAATTGACATTGTTTTGATCCTTTTACCTCTTAAAACACTTTAATTGTGAGATGAGCACTAAAAGAAGTAAGAAGGAACTAAGTGTGGGGAGGTTTTTGAGTGGAATCAATGAAAAGAAGAAATTTTCACTTGTTTTGTAAAAGAATATGTCACTAGTGGAAATTGCAAAAAAGAAAGAAAAAAAGAAGAAAAATTTTGAAAAAAAAAGAGCAGGAAAAAAATAGGTGAATAAATTGTTGTTTTGTTCTTTCTAGTGGGCATGAATTAAAGTAGTGCTTAAAGATGAAGGGAACGTTTTTGGGGGTGATGTTACTTGTGAAATTGAAGTGGTGTTGAAGAATTTGCGCTTAAGTTATTTGGAGATGTGTTAAAGCGCTTAGGAGGGTGAACCACTATTCCTATATATATCCTACCCGTCTCTTAGACCACATTACAACCATGAAAAATTCCTAATTGATTTTAGATCGAGCGATCATACATTAGTAGGGATTTACATTAAGGGTAAGCCTATAGTACCAATTACATGCATGTGACTTCTTTTATGAGAATGAGCGATTTTCTTTGATATATGTGAGCATGAGATTTGAATGTGTGGATTGATTTTACTCTCATTGCTTTTGTTGTGAGGGCACATGGTTGCACGAGGGATAGGTAACATTATTATCTTTCTCTATGATGTTGGGTGTTCACGCCACGAGTACATTGTGACATTGAGTCAGTTTGTGAGGCTATGATTGTTATGAGCATGCTGTCTTTCTTTGAATATTTTTGAAGTATGGCATAAGTTAAAGGGAAGTGTGTGGTGATTGCATATGCTAGAGTTTAATTATTTTTATCAACTATGGTCATTGGTGTTGAGTGCTCAATAATAGAGTTATTTGTTTGTTGACTCGAGGACAGCAACATTTAAGTGTGGGGTGTTGATGTTTGGCTTAAAGTATGCATATGTTTACATATATTACCTCGCATTTTGCTCATATCTCGGAGATTTGAGATGTTTAATATGATTATTTGTGCTAATTTATGGTATTTCTATGTGTAGGGATCATTCAGATGTATTTTGGGACGAAATGGCGCGAATTGAAGCGAAATCAGGACAAAAAGGCAAAAAGTAAAATTTGAGGGCCACAGCCATGCGCAATTTACATCATGTTTAAAGTTTGAGCGCTAGGGCCAACGCTCCACGCTGCCCTGGACGCTCAAGACGAAAAGTGGTCTTTTTGGACTAGGACTCAGTTATTTCAACCCCTAGAAGCCCCCAACTCATATAAAAGCCAACCTAAACCTATTTTGAAGTGGAGAACATGACTTTTAGAGGATAACAAAAGTACGAAACACTCGGGAGAACTTTTTGAGAGGAAAACACAAGCACATAGCTGCCGTAGAGACCAAAATTTATTTTTTCTTCCACCAAACTTAGTATGTTTTATGTTTCTTTGTATGATTTGTTGTTTAGTTACAATGTCTATGTGGAGCTAAACTTCACGTTCTAAGGTTGTGGTTCTTTCATGACTATTGTTATTCGAATATTGATTTTGATTTCTTAGTTTTTCGTATTGGTTTATTTATTTAATCTTGCGCTTAATTATTTAATTGTTTGATCACCAATTGAATACTATCTACGAATCTAGAATTGAACTCGAAAGTGGAATTTTAGATTGCACATAGGATTGAGTAGAGCAAGTTCTTGAACCTGGGCATCGAGGAATGGATTCGTGGTTAGGATAGAGATATACCTAATTGCCTTTCTTGGTTGATTTACAGGAATTATAAACGCGTTCTTGTTGATTCTAACTCCATATACATATAGGCGTTAGGTTAGCTTGAATAGGTGTGTAAGAACTCGGTAGAATCTTATGAGCAATATTAACCCTATTAACCAATAAATCAGATTGTTTTCATCACATTGGTAACATAAAAACCTGCTCTTCTTTTGTTCATCGTTCATTATTTGTTTCCTTTTTAGTTTAGTTACTTTAGCATCACTACTTTTGGGTTTAATTCTTGTTCAGATAATTAGGATAGTCTAATTTAGTTAATAGTTAATCACAAGTCCTCGTGAGTTCGACATCTAACTTTTAATCACTTTATTACTTGACGACTGCATATATTTACGTGTGCGTTTGACCGCAACATTAAGAACGAAGACGTACGTATTATTCCATAAGAATCGTTGATACTCTTCCTTTTTATCCTTGAATGCTTGAACACTTTTAGACCGTAGAGATTTCTTGAAGTTTCTTACTTCTTCTAGTTATGACTTGTGCATGATTCTCCCAAAGTAAATCTGACCTTTCATACATGTGCGACCTAGAGATTGGGGTACAGTAATCATGATCATCATATCATATCATACTATATTATAAGCATAAATATTTTGAGATAAAATTACTTTATTAAAATATCTTTCAAAAATTGAATGTCCAAATTACCCTCTAAAAATAAAATAACTCTCTTCAAATGATGATTTGTACTTAATGTTGTAATAAATAATTCACAACATTCATGGAAGAAATAATCCCAATAACGGATTGCCATATGTTCAACTGTTATTGTACGCATTATAGAGACACTACAAATTTCAATTAATTCATTACATTTTATATGATTTTCATTCGGATTGAAGACAACTTTATTAGAAAATTTAGATGTACTCCGTGCAATATCATTTAAAAAGAAAACTTTGTTAGATTGTGGAATGAGAAATATACTTTAAGCCTCTTTGAAGTACTTCAATCTCATGCTTCGACATGTTCATCTCCCCTTTTGGGTCCTAATGAACATAATATAAATTTATCATATTGTATCATAATACTATATTATAAGTGGAAAGCCTCAAAGTAAGGATTGAAAAATCAAAATAATCTTATAAAATTAAAAGATTATAATATCCTTTAAAAAACATGCACATATAAACCAAATAACAGACCCTTAAATGCTATAAAATGATCTGGAGAATTTGAAAAGTTGTATGAGTAATTTATCAATTATAGAATAAATTCATTCAATAATTTATTACAACATCAAATTCATCTACTTTATGCAAATTCTACCTAGCCGATTGTCTATTCATATATATCCTTTAGTTTCTTTTTTCTAAAAGGAATTTGTACATTTCTATGTCATATAGAAAACTATATTATCTGAATGTTTAAGGTTTGATATAATTACATTTAGTATACCAAATTATCAATTATATATCATTAATGGTTTTTAAGGGTATTAATTACACTCCTAATTTAATGGTACCGTATATTCCTTCTAATCCCACTCCCCCCACGTTTCTCTCTCCAATTCTCACACCTTCACCCAAGTTTCCCTCCCACACCCACAATTTTTCTGGAACGAAATTGTATTATAGGCATAAGATGAGACTAATTTCGTGTTATCCAATTCATCTTCTTCATCTCCAACATCCTCTGCATCAGATGATCCATTAGATTTTGACATTTTAGTTTTAATTTCTTTGATGATAAGTATTTTTCTCGTTTTTTTATTTTTCATGTCAACATCGATTAGCCTTTACGCATTTTTGATTGTTTGGAGATGTGGAAAATTTGATCAATTAGCACATTCTTTCGATAACATCAGGTGTTCAATAGGTCAAGCTCTTCGTTAAGATGTCAAGATAAAATATTCAAACAAATTTATGCGATTGTCTATGTAGTTGTGCCCGATGCTCTACAAGTCGTATACTTGCACACCCTATAGGGTTTCACTTATTCCATGAATTTCGTTTTTTGCAGAAGATTTGTAGAAGTTTTAGTCGTTTTTTATTTGTGAAAAAAGAAAACTGATGTGTGGCTAGAATTCGTGATTTTAAGCATTATATACCTCGCATTTTATGTGCTTT